>JAABKJ010013457.1:0-10306 GCA_011634705.1 Andricus grossulariae
TATATATATATATATATATATATATATATATATACATATATATAATTTATTACTATATTTACTCTCTTTATCTATTAATATCTCTCCCGCCTTATCTCAATGTTCTAGAAGGTTCTAAATTATAATCGACACGTCTAGATACGTTTGAAATATGTTTTGCAACGTAAAAACTGTAAAGCGCGATTAAAATCATAAATAAAAATAAAGAAATTCACGCAGAAAATATGCTTTGAATTCACGAATCATTTACTCTCTTTATCTAATAATATTTATTCCTCTTTGTCCCAAAGTTCTAGAAGAATCCACATTATAAGAAAAAATGTTTGACCTCTGAATTATTTGCGTATTAAAAAATTCGTTTTTAAATTAAATTTGTTATAAATTATTTCCTCAGATAGCAATAAATCATCCTCGTTTTCTATAGCTTTAGTGGATGATTGCAAATTTCGAAATATTTCATTATATTTACGAAAACATTTTTGATATTGTGACTCCTAAAGCCACAAATGGCTCAGAAAAATATCGCTAACTGATTTTCGGTAATAAATATGACGTTATCAAAAATATTCTAGAAACTTAGCATGGACACGAACAACTTCAACGGTAGAATGGTCTCTAATAGTAATATATCTGCCTCTTTGTTTTGAAATCCCAGAAGTTTCTAGACTGCAGAATAATGTTCTTCATGAATTAAATGCGCACTAAATAAATAAAGACAAGATTTTTTTTATTAAATGTGTTACTCATAAGGAAGCAATAAATCAAATCTATAGAGACAAACAAGATGTCATACGTAGCCCTGCATATCAAATTTCACCTGCACACCTGCATCTTTTGCGCATTAAATAAATAAAGACAGGCATTTTTAGTTAAATGTTTATCTACAAGAAAGCAATAGATCATCTTTGTTTTTCTCATAACTATATGACCCAGTACAAAATGTTAGGATAAAGTAAAATTTAACCTTGAAACTGTTTACACAAACTTGGCTCTTAAAGTTGCGTAATATTATTCAATGTAGTCAGCTGTGGACACGAAAGACTACAGCTATAGAATCTTCTGGATGTAGGTAAAGTAGGAATCTATAATTAGAACCCGCCTTGCTCATCTATTAATTCTACAAATAATGTCGAAAATATATCATTTATTGCTGAGACCAATTTCTCACACCATTTGAGAATCTTTACGTAACAAGGTCACAGAATTCATGTTCACAGAACAAAATTATTATAGATCATGCGTGTAACAAACTTACGTAACATATATTATATGACTCTTGAAGAATGGTTATGTCAAATTGTAACCACTCACGTAACACTGTAAAAAAATTGATATAGGCCATGCATTTAACCAAGTTACGGAATAAATGTTACACGATTGTTATATAACAGGTATGTCACATTATATCTCCGTTACAGTTCACGTACGTAACACTATAACAAAATTGTTATAGTTCATGCGTGTAACCCAGTTACAGAAAAAATGTTGCATTCTTCTTCTATGACACTTACGTCACATTGCTACAGAATTATTACAAATTTTATATGGAACTGGTACATCTTCATTAGCCAAAAGTGTTACTTAACATTGTTATCTTCCAGTTATAGAAAAAGTACGTCACTGAACAGTAAACTTCGTTATATAACCAGATATAACAATGTTACCCCTTTGTTACTCAGCAGTTGCATAACGTGTTTGCTGGATAGCTGCTATTATAAAATCGGTTTTCTAAAGAAATTTTAGTGTAAGTGAAACTGCAATTAATTTGGTTAAAAAATAATATTTTTGAAGTGACACTTCTTTTGGAACGGGAGTGAATTGAAAAAAAACGAGGGACTGCACGAACGTAAATCTCTGTCTCTCTCTTGCAAGTATACTTTCTATAGTCTATACCGTCTCTCTCTCTCTCTCTCTCTCTCTTCGCGTCTCGATTTTGTGCCGGGATTCACAATTGCTCTAAAGACTCATCTTCGATATTGACACTACTGCCACGCTAACCAAAACATGTATATGCTTTCTCTCTCTCTCTCTCTCTCTCTCTTCCCTCTCTTGCTATGCGATCTCCTCAAAACTCGTGATGGTTTATTACAACAAATTTCAAAGTTAATCCATCAAAGTTTCACTTCCACCGTGTGGCCCTGCGACACACTGGTTTTTTGGAGTTGTGTTTTCAGCCGGAATTTTTATTTATATTGACTCTGAAAAGTTGCAGAAAGCTTCTAAAATTTGTATGTAGAATGATTTCTTTAAATTTTACAGAAAAAAATCCCTATTTCGATGTGCAAAATTATGGTCTTTTAGGTGTAAATTTGATCAAAAGACACGGAAAGATTTAACTAAATTGGCCATTAAATAACCGTAAAATACTGTAATTGAAGCGTACTCTAGAAAAGCCACCCAAGTTGACTTAGTTTTTGACACAAAATTGTGAAAGAAACTTTTCAAAGTATGTTTTTACAAATCAGAATACTTTTAAAAAAACATGGAACGTTTACAATACGAAGATACACTCTCGGAAAATAAAATAAAAGCATCAATTTGAATGTTCAAACTATATAATAATTTTAACAAATAATAATCTTAAGATCGACTTAAGTGCTCTCTTCAGAGGCCGCGTTATTTTGTGTTATTTTGAGATACGACCACAAATTTTGTATCATTATTTACAATGTTTTAAACATTTTTGAACATTTGTGTGCCTTTCTGAGCTCCACCATCCCATCTCATCCCCGCCCCAACTTTTACGTTATTATTCAAATTATACATAACGTCAGCGATGCGAAGGAGCTAGCACGCGGCGTACAAGTCCCGGGAAACCGGAACGAATTCTCCAGAAACAACACCAAAGTCGACTTAGGTGATTTTTCTAGAGGTATGGTATGGGGCGAGATGAGACATGCGCACAATTGATCATGTTCCCATTTTCATCGCAGTTACTATTTTTGTAACACTTCGTGTTGAATGAAGTTGATACACAAGGCATTGTTGATACATGAAGGTTCACATAATGTATAAAAACCACCTTCATTTAAAAAAACTACATTCATACATACCCACTTACCCACAGAGCAAGCCAAATAAAAGCTTTTAATTATGAAATTTTTAAACCGTATTTCTGTAGCAACCGAGGGGGTGCATTCCTCTTGCAATCAGTGTACAAACTTTATTGTAATAATTTTACAATCACCTCGCAACTACTTAAAATCACTTGCAATCACTAGAAATCACCTGAATTCACCTTGAAATCACGTGCAATCATTTTGCAATCACATAAATTTTCTCAAAAAGAGAGAAATTTCCGGTTTAAATTTGTACTTAACAAAATCGACTTAGTAAGTTTATAACTTATATACTATGCATGTATATTATGAATTTTCTGAATTTAATGCAAAGAATTGCAAGGAATTAGAAAAATAAAGTATCGCCTCATGCAATTGGTATTATCGTTTGGCCCTCGGCTCACATAAATCTTGTCAGCTGACGCCACAGTGAGACAGAAATCACAAAAAGTGGCCAAATGGAACTTAAAAATTTATCTACCCACAACTTTTCATCATAAACAGAACAGTTAAAAGCACACAAAAGAAGAAAATTGTTGTTAATTGAAAAATTTGTATTTGACTGATATTGGTGCAAATTAAAAAAACATTTAAATTTTGATATGGACATGTATTATATTTATTGATATATTTATTAATGTATATTTAATTCGTGAAAATTTTTTCTATATTTATTTATTGATATTTATGATTTAAGAATACCGATGTTAAGTTGAGAATCAATTGTAATATTTATCTTTTTCATTTACACACTATAATAATTTATAACAGAGTATCTACTTCCGATTCATAGTTCCTTGAACTTCTACCTCCTACAGATGAAAATAAGCCCTGTATGTGTCACGGTGTTACGTTACATCTATACTTTAAGATAAACCTGCTACTTTTTGCTACTTTTTTCATACAACTTAAATATACGTGCATGAATAAGAAAGCAGACTCTCCGCTCGCGCAGTAGCCAGGAACGACGAAAAGTGGCTAGAATTTGATTTTACGTGGAAATTTGTCTGAAATTTGGCCTGAGGAAGTTTTTAGGGTCCTTGATTTCGAATTCAACGCCAAAAATTACAAATTGAAAATGTCGGATCAAACATGGCGAACAATATTTCAAAATGTTTACATATTTGCTTGAAACTTGGAATAAGGGAGTTATTGGGGTCGGCCATTTCGAATTTGACGACAAAAAATCACAAAGTCGTTGATTTTGAATTTGACGTCAAAAATTACGAAATTGAAAGTGACGGATCTAATATGATGGCCAAGATTAAAACAATATTATATATTTGTCGGAAACTTGGTATAAGGAAGTTTTTGGGGTCTTTGATTTCGAATTTAACGTTAAAAATTGTAAATTGAAAATAGCAGATCCAATATGGCATATCTAATATGGCGGCCAAAATTGCAAATTCAAAATAGCAGTTCCAATATGGTATTCATATTATCAAAATTTTTTCCAAATTTGTATGAAACTCGGGTTCCTATGGTTGCTGATTTCGAATATAATATCAAAATAGCAAAACGGAAAATGCTGGATCTAATATGGCAGCTGTAATAAGGAAAGTTTTTCGGAATTTCATGAATCTTTATACAAGGAGTTTTTAAAGGTCGTTGAATACTAAATTTTGAGGAAATATTCTCAAGAATCTGTCAAATTCTGCTATATGTCCCATTCGTTCCATTGCATCAGTCTAAACAATTTTGTAGGCTAGAATATAGGTGCTCGAATAAATGTCTGTTTGCTAAATTGCGTAAGATTGATCACGCCTGTCTTTAAGAGAGATCAAGTGACATTTTTTAAAACAATTTTTTCGTTAATCTATATTATTTTTATATGTTATTAAAATCGGATACGCTTCTGTTTGAAAAAAAATTCCGACTTAAAAGTTTGATAGGGTGTGCGCTATAAAAGGTTCACAATATTAAAATAAATAAAAAATATATATTGGGTAAGCGTACCAGTAATGTAGTGATGCCGTTCGATACGAGAATGTCTCGATATCGTATCGAAAAATCTCGGCTTCTTCTCGTATAGGTATCGGCTTCTGAGACTCCAGTCACGGTTTTGTCTCGTATCGGAGAACCGATATATCGCTCAGATCGACTCGGGATTTTGAGGCTAAACAGCCAGATGGTGGTTTCCTACGGAACACTAGTAGAAGGGGAACGGCGAAGAGTTTCAACTACCTGAGTACCATGAACCTTTCCTTGTAATTTAAAGTTCTGAACGTTCAAATAATCAAAATATATTTTCTCAATTCTATTATATCTAGAAATTTTTCAGCTGCAGATAAAAATATGCATTATAAGTTTCTTTTATAATTGCATTATTTCCAATGTAATGAACCATTATATTTTTGCACTGTTTCTGGAGTATAAAGCAATTAATAAAAAATTTCGTTCATCTGAACGTTAAGAACTTCAAGCACATTACCTTTTAGATTTTTAAGCTTTAAAACTTCTAAAATTCCTACATATATTTTGAACAAAATCAAATTTTTGTCAAAAAACTTGAAATACTTTCTTCGTTTTTGAAATAATTATGAAAATTTGTATACAGTGTAACATTTTCTAATCTCAAACATGACACCGGCCGGCCTATATGATTTTAAATAGATTCGGTCTATCAATCTTTTTCTGGGTAACACCACAAAGAACGTTTGAATACATTCAGTCGCAACATCTATCGCTGTAAGTTTAAGCAATCGGAAACTTCCAGCCGGTGAAATGTTTAGTAGAATCCTTAGAAGTGTTTTGCTTTGAAATACATATTTGCTTGATTAACATTATGGTAGGGAAGTATAATAATTAATTTTATTTTTAACGCTGACCCAAACTTAATGCAACATTTAATATTATTAGGTATTTTCAATTATTAATTTAATTTTTTCAATATTTAATTGATATAAAGAGTTCAAGTTGGAGAATAAAATTTTCTACGGCCAGACCTGAATAACAACCTGCTACGCCGCTTCGAATTCAATTTCATAGCACCACGCAAAACAAAAAGACCCTCTTATTTCATGAACAGCTAGGTCAATTGATGTAAACCTTCATAGAAAACGTCTGCATTAGTAACTTTTTCTCATAGGACACAAGATGAACTTCAATTACTTTACTAGATAAAATATAGTTTCACACATAATTCCTTAATATTTGAAGTGAAAAATCTAAATATTTTGTTATTTAGAGCGAGTTGAAATTAGAAGGGATGAAAATTTTACTCTGTGCAAAAATATTCTTTTGCCTAATTATTTCAAAAACCAAGAAAGTTGTGGCAGATCTACTTAACTGAAAACGTTAAAACTTACAATTAGTAATGTTCGGACCACTTATCATTTGAATCCGTCTGATATTTGTCCAAAAATAATTTTCTTCAAGATAAAATCACCTTGGGAACATTAAAAATTCGAGGGAAAATTCACTTTTCAAAGGGTGGTTATTTTTTCCTCGAACCTCCAAACGTGTTAGTAGACTTTCTGTAAAATAGAAATTTTTCAGAAAGAAATTGAGTAAAATAAAAATGATTTAAAATGATGAGTTGGTAAAATGAAAATTATTATATTGAAAAGTATTTCGAAATAACAAAAATGATGTTAAAGTAGTAACTCGGAAAAATAAGAATCATGACGAACGGTATTTCGGCAAAATAAAAGGTATTTAAAACACGATTAATAGTATTATTAGGTCACACGATTGTAGATTTACGTAAAATAGATTTTATTTACAGTGAAAGAAGCTTGAGTTCGTTTGAATCAAACAAATCGGTATCTCAGTGAGTGTTTTAAAATTTCTTCGGCAGTGCAAACTGTAGAGTTTAGATTTTAGAATATATTATTCTTTTCTTAAAATGCATGGTCCCAAAGGGTTAAGCTCCTCGCAGCTCTCTTCTATTGTGACCGAGGACAATCCCATTTGGTCTTTTTGTCTCGGAATTCCGATACGAGACCGCACTTTTCGATATTTTTCCGATACGACACGAAATCGAGTGATACAAAATCGAGACTGAAAGGTGAGTATCGTATCGGTGTCGTCTCAGTATCGAAAAATACCGCTCGGCGGCATCACTACACTAATAATTTCAATCGCTTTATTGCAAGCAGTGATTTTAAATAGACATATATTTATTTGCAACAGCTTTAAATTTAATTCAAATTACTTATTATTCACCTGAAATCACCCGAAATCTCTCATAATTCAGCATGAGATCACTGCAATCACTCAGAATCTACGCTGCAATCACTGAAAACTTTCTGAATTAACCGTGCAATCACTGCAATTACTCGAAATTCATAGGAAATTCATAAATTTACAGTTCACTGTTGGGATTATAGAAACTTTATAGTACAAAAAGCTGGAGTATCTGCTGATGAGGAGTTTGAATTTTCCACTGCAAAAATAATAAATAATTTTTCCAACTATTCATCGTGGCACTACAGAAGTAATATATTATCAAAAATGTTTCCTGATGATAAAGGACATTTATCCATCAAAGCTGATAAGCACAAAGAAGGTAAGATACAAAAGCGCGATCTAAGAAGTCATAATGCATGCGAGATGCATTTCCAAATATGCCGGTTTTTTGAAAGAATGTTTATATTTGATGTTATAAACAAAAAGCAAAGGACAATAGAATCAGATCGCAGTGATTCTCAGTGTTAGATGTATGTGCATTTTCGCGGCATAGCCATCGACCATCATGGCGTGATTCAATTGTAATTAGCAGAATTAGTTGATTCATATAATTTTAAGAAAGTGAAAAAAAATATTCATGAAAATCGGTTAATATTTGCAGTAATAATAGAAATGTTGAAGTGCACACGATAGTATACCCAGATACACCGGAGCGTGTCAAATCACGCGGAAAGAATGACCCTTTCATTGTTACGAGATTCAGGTCGGTTACGAAAATTAAAATTTGAAAGGATGGCTTGATTCAATTTTAATTGACAGAATTAGTTTATTCATATGATTGGAAGAAAGTAAAAAAAAAAAAATTTCCGAAAATCGGTTAATAATTGCAGTAATAATGGAAACGTTGAAGTGCATACAAAAGTGTAGCTGTGCCAAAAACTTGACACCTACTCCCTCAATCTGAATCATAAGTAATCAATCAAAAACTACTGATTACGAAATTTTATTAAATTGGAACAATAAGCCTTACTGAATGAATTAGCAGTTTTCTAGTTAACATTCTGAGAAAAGATTACTCAAGCAATTACTACAAACAAATGGTTTTTCTCTTACGGATGAATTTATTAAGAAGAGAAGTTCATAAACATCATCAAGTATAAACAGTTCCAAATTCTCCTCTTTCCATTGTTCTATAAAAAATTATGGATTTTAATTAATAATAATAATGTTATAAAAAAACATTGTGAAAAGAGCGCAGAAAAAATGTCGTTTTGCTCCATTTTTCAAACGAGAAAAAGAGAAAGAGAAACATTAACAAAGTCAGAAATAGCAATGCCGTATCGTCGGTTTATATAAAAAGGTATTAAATTTCTAAATAATTCTAATAACTAAAATGAAATAAAAATAATTCGAAATTATTAACAATCATTAAAAATTTCAATGTTACCTACTTCTGTAGATAACTAATTGAATATAAGTAAAAATTACACTAATATAAAGAATTAAGTAAAAAATTCACCAATTTGAAGAAAAAAAAATAATTTAGAAGATTAAATATTAGCCATATAAGTTATATATTGCTGTAAATTTAAAAAATAGAGAAATTTTATTGAATTTGTTTTTGTTAAATTTAAAGTTAGATAACATTGCACAAACAGCATAGTTAAATTAGTTAAAAATGTCAAATATTAATTTTATATTCTTTTTATTTATTTATTTATTTATAAAATTCCAACTTTAATAATTTCTTAAATTAAAGAATCCAAGATTATCTTACATATTGGACTATAATTATCGAGATCTAGAATTATATTTAAGGAATTATTTTCATTTTTCTTAATAAAGAACATTTCTGCTGCTAATCTTTTAAAATCATTAAGTTCATGACGTAAAACTGTAACATTTTCTCAATCAATTAAATGTCTAGTTTCAACTTGGTGTTTAGCTATGACTTTATGGTTGTTTGGACTTCGTCTACAATTTATCATGACGTTCTTTAATTCCAGTAGAAAGTAATCTACCAGTTTGACCAATATAACTTTTGTCACAATTGAAACATTGAATCTTATATACTACATCAGTAAGTTGCAAATTATCTAATAAGTCTTTGCCTAATTTTATAAATTGATCAAGTTTTAAATCAATTGTAAAATTTGTTGTGATATTAAAATCATTTAAAATCCTTTTAATTTCAAAAGATAACTTTCCATGATAAGAAATAGACACTGTTGGTTAAAAAATTAAATTCTGAACTATATTTATATTAGTTTGTTCAGATAAAGAATCTTCAATTGTTTTAATTTTATTATTAATATGTATTTGAATAAATTCTATTAGATAATTATTCAAATAAAGAGTTCTCCTCTGTTCAGAAACACGATCGATTCCATCGTTCGGATCCCTCCCAGTCAAGTAATATCGTGATCTCCAGTGCATTGATCTTCCAGCATTGAAACTTGTCCCAACCTCAGTCGAAGCGATCTCCTCTCATTGAAAGTTCAAGTTCACCGAAATTCATAAATTATTGTGGCTACCTCAATATCACCTGTAATTACCTTGCTTTTACTTATGTAAGTCTGAGTTATCCTTCTCATGAAATAAACTCTAATCCAGACCCTTTTCTAAGGTACTGGACCAAAAAGGGAAGGATAACTAACCCTCAACGCCATACTGAATGAAACATTAACACTTTGTAATTAACAAGTCTATTTAATATACTTTCAATCATTTATATTGAAATTCACCTCAACTGAATTATTTCCTCATCCCTTAGTCAAGACCCTTCCGACCTTTAGATAAAAGGAGGAACATGGATAAAATGGAATTATGATAGGTTGGACGTAAAATAACTCCTTTTTGGTGCATCGGCCGGGAAGCCAAAATAATTCAGTTGAATATAAAACAAAATTTAAATAATCAAGTAAATTTTGTTGAAAGAAATATTTTCGAAGAAATATGACACACGGGGCTGGTAAGTTGAATGTATAAGACATTTTCACTGATTGATACTCTCTCACACACACATGCACATTATATATATATACATATATATATATATATATATATATATAATTAAAAACTAAAGGTTAACAACCACCGCAGGGTCCCACTGGGAG
>JAABKJ010013458.1:0-10306 GCA_011634705.1 Andricus grossulariae
CCTGGAAATTTTTTTTATTATAATAAATAAAATAATATAATAATAATAAATAAGATAATAATAATAATAATAATAAATTGATGAAAATAAGATAATAAATAAAACCAATTTTTAAGAGAATATTTAAAAAGATTTCAAAACAAATTTTAATGTATAAATTAATGTTTCTACCTAATAAATGCTTAAAATGATATAATGAAACAAATTTATAAATTTTTTGATTTACTCTTTAAATCATATCATTGAAAATGATAGCGTGGATTTCTATTTTTCAAAATATTTTAACTGTAAAATGTATAAAAGTTAAAATTTAAAATTTTGCAGTTTGACGGCTTCTAATTTAAAAAATTTTTTAATTTAAAATTCAACAGTATTTTACTCTGAGTGCTTTAATTTGCCGTCAAAAATTGTTCTTTTTCGACCTAGGATAACAAATATTGAGAACATGGCAATGAAATAATTTTAAATGACATATATGGTATCGAATTGATTGCTATATATTTGAAGAAAAAAAGAAAGAAATTTCTATCAAAAGAAGAATTTTCAAAAATCTTTTAAACTGATTCAAATTATTACTAAAATTTTTTTAAATCTTTTACTTTAAAAAATAATTTTTCAAAATGAAAAATAATGCATAATTTTCCCAGGAATCTTAAGACATTTTTTTTTATCTTGAAACCTTTCAAAATTCTTAAAAACCTTTAACATTTTATACGAAATCTTGAAAAATCTTCATTTCGTTACAAATTTTTTGAAGTAATCTCTAATTTTGAATTATTTGTTAATCTCTTCAAAATTTCTAAACATTATTTAAATCTCTTTGAATTTTTCATAAAACTGTTGAAAAATCTTCCAAATTAAAAAAAATGCCTTGAAATTTTCTAGGTTTTTGTCGATATATTTCTAGAAATCTTATGAAATGTAAGTTCTTTTTAAATTTCTTCAAAATCTACATTTTCAAAATATAAAATTAATTGAAATCCCAGGAAACTTAAGAAAATTTGCCTATTTTCCGAAATCTTCAAAAATCTATATTTTGTTTAATTTTTTTTTTAATCTTCTTGAGTTTAAAATTATTTTTTAATCTATTTAAAACTTCTAAATAGCTCCTAAACTTACTCGACTTTTTTTGAAAATGTTTTAATTTTCAAATGGAAAAAGTTTTCATTAAAATATTTTACATTCTTGTTCGAAATTTTAGGAAATCATTTGAAATGTTTTGACATCTTTTTCAGTTTTCCCTTAAAATTCAGTTTTTAAATTAAACAATCATTTCAAATTTTTATTGTCTTTTGAATCCTTTCCAAATTCTTGAAATCTTCTTCTTTCAAAACCTTTAAAAATTTAAATTTTGTTTTAAATTCGTTGAAATCTTCTCAGGATTTGAATTTTTTTCTTATTTTTTCAAAACTTCCAATTTCGTTTTCGACACATTTTGAGATCTTCGAAACTTAAAATTCATATTTTAAAATAAAACCTAATCCTTAAAAATTTACCCAGAAATTGTATTGTCGGTACCTATAGTCTTCGTAAATTAAGATATTTTAAGTTTTTGCCTATAATTTCATTTTCCTCATCTCTTTAAATATGTGAAAACGTTTACAAATTATAGCGTGGTAGCAAAATATTAAGAAAATTTAATTATTTCCCAATATTAAAATATCATTTAAAATGAAAATTTTCTCTTTCATCAACATTTTGAAATAGATTTTGTCATGAAAAAAAATTGCTTATTTCGAAATTTTTATTTACGAAATTGATGGTGCAGAAAATCTTTGAATTCCTTCGAAATGCTTTTAAAAAACCATTAAAGTCCTTTAAGATCCTATAAAATGGCGCAAGTCGGGTAAAATCCCTAAAAGTCCCTTAAAGTTCAGAAATTTTGAAAACTTTTAAATCTTCTTAAATGAGATGAAACTTTTTGTAATCTCTTGAAATCCCTTAAAATCTTTTAAATTCTCTGAAATCCTTTGGAATCTTTGAAAATACTATAAAAGTTTTGAAACATTATAACGACGTGTCCAAACGACAAGGTTCCATCTCGAAAAAACCACATGAAAAGGTGCTAACTAGTGGAGACCAAATGTAAAGGTGTTACAGAGTTGAGGGAGCTGATGTTCCCCATAAAATTTATATGGGATTTTGAAGCTTTGAAAGTTCGCCACCCGAGTTAGCACCTTTTCATTTTGCCTCCGCCAGTTAGCACCTTTTCACTTGGTTCCTCCAAGATGAAACCTCGTAACATGGACACGTGCAATAAGATCCTTTCAAATCGCCGAAATCAGTTGAAATCTTTTCAAAACCCTAGGAATGTTTTGAAATTTCTTTAAATCTTAGAAACGCCTTGAAATCGCAAAAATAACATTAGTTTCATTTTTTCAAAACACTAGTCAAAATAGTTGCCCCGTTAAAAAAAAGTGTTAAAAATTATAAACAGTTTCGTGATACCGAAGCCTGCGATACAAAAAATGTATAAACCACATTACTGGCATCAATATGTTATCTACATCTTCATCCTGCCCTCATTATAAAATATAATTTTGCTCTAATCAGTTTTAATCAGGTTTCCTTTCATCTCGTATATGCCATATGGATTAGTTAACACTCTTACGCAGCTGAGTTTCTGAAAGTAGGGAGATGGCATCGGTGCACGCACTTCATTCAATCGCCGTCAAGATTTCGATCGAGAGAGAGAGCGACAGGTAAGTCATTAAAAAAAGACTTCTGTCGTGGCGAGTCGGTAGAAAGAGACAGGAGTTGAGCCGAAGAGAGTGCGCTCGCATGCATCGCGCCACAAGGAGAAAGACGAAGACGAAGAAGAAGCAAAAGAAGGAGGAGTGAGGGGAGGGGGAGGGAGAGAATCGAGCCGAGGACACCAACTGAACTTCAAAGGACTCGACTCTTTGATGGTTTCCGCTGCTGCTGCCATTGCGAGATCTTGATAAGCCAACGTTATATGTCGGACTATCCTGTGCCTGCGCGCGGTATTCTACGCGGTATCATATTGTATGCCCAAACCAGTTTTCGTTCGAGACCGTGGCGTAATTAAATACGTCAGCTCCGGCAAGCCGTAAACCCTGTGCGCCGCCGCCGCCGCGGCCCGTTACCATAATGTCCATAATCGCGGAAAAGGAAAACTTCATACTTTTTCTCCATACTAATTTTCTCATTCTCAGAAACGCTTATCATAATTAAGGACATATATTTCCCCAGGGCTTTCTTATTACCACGTTTCTGAGTATTGTGTAAAGTCAATTTGCAATTACATGGGCTAGAGTCAATTTTCTTAGCTCTGTGCTGGCTATTAAAGAGACGACTCGACGGTTCCAAGTTGATCAATAAGAACATACAATCTTTCCGAAATTCCATGACTATTGTTATTATTTTGCTTCTCTTTACCTCCTCCCCCTCCTTATCCTCCTCCTCTTCATCCTTCTCCTCTTCCTCCTATTTCTTATCTATCATCTGCTTCTCCTCATCCTCCTCTTCATCCTTCTCCTCCTCCTCTTGATCTTCTTTCTTATCTATCTTCTGCTTCTCCTTATCCTCCTTCTCTTCATCCTCCTCCTTCTCTGCATCCTCCTCTTCATTCTTCTCCTCGTCCACCTCCTCCTTCTTATCTGTCTTCTGCTTCTCCTAATTCTCCTCTTCATCTTTCTCCCCATCCTCCTCTTAAACCTTCTACTGTTACTCCTCCTCCTCTTGATCTTCTTTCTTATTCATCTTCTGCTTCTCCTTATCCTCCTCCTCTTCATCCTTCTCCTCTTCCTGCTCTTTCTCATCTATCATCTGCTTCTCCTCATCCTCCTCTTCATCCTGCTCCTCCTCCTCTTGATCTTCTTTCTTATCTATCTTCTGCTTCTCCTTATCCTCCTCCTTCTCTGCATCCTCCTCTTCATTCTTCTCCTCTTCCACCTCCTTCTTCTTATCTGTCTCCTGCTTCTCCTCATCCTCCTCTTCATCTTTCTCCTCATCCTCCTCTTCAACCTTCTACTGTTACTCCTCCTCCTCTTGATCTTCTTTCTTATTTATCTTCTGATTCTCCTTATCCTCCTCCTCTTCATTCTCCTCCTCTTGATATTCTTTCTTATCTATCTTCTGCTTCTCTTTAACATCCTCCTCCTTGTCTTCCATCTCATGTTGGTCCATATTCTCCACGTTTTCCTTCATAACTTTAACATTGTGTTCAAACTTTTCTCTTGGAGAGTCTTTCTTCAGGATCTCAAAACTTAAATTCTTTTCAAAAATGACAGTTGAATCATATTTAAGTTTTACTCGGGTACAGATTTGGTTTCTAACCTTTGGACCGCCTCCTCTTCTATCTTCTCATTTACCTCCTCACCCATCTCTTCCTTATTTATCTCCTCCTCCTGATCCTCTTCCTTACTTATCTCCTGCTTCTCATCAAAATCTTCCTTTTTGACTTCCACCTCATGGTGGTACATGTACAGGGATCACAGCGCAAAAGGAGATCAAAAACGGGGAAAATAGGGGAAAGAGTAAACATTTATTATATGTCGAAAAGAACAAACAAACTTTTTATAAGAAATGTTCTATTTTTTAATAATTTTCAATGATTTTTCCATGATTTCTGCCATTCAAGAATTTATTTTAAAAAATTTGATATACTTAGGTCGTTGGAAATCCATTCCTAAAATCTTTGTGAAATCTTTTTAAATTTTTGTAAAATATATGAAATCTTTAAAACCTTGTGACATTTGTTGAAGTCTTTTGAAATTTTTATGAAATCTTTAAAATGTTTGTGAAAGCTTTCTTTAATCTTGTTTGTTAAATTTTTTGTGTTTGTTTAAAATCATTGAAATCGTTTGAAATCTTCTCAAATTTGTTTGAAAACATTTGAAAAAGTTTAACATCTTTGCAATATTTGTGAAATCTTCCGTATTAGTTTGAAATAATTGAAATATTTGAAATGGCTTACAATTTTATAAATTTTTTGAAATCTTGTGTACTGTACCCTTTTTGAAATCTTTGGAATTCTTGCAATCTTTTGAAATATTTATAAAATTTTTATAAAATATTTGAAGTATTTGTGAAATCTTTTTGAAATCTTTTGTATTTATTTTAAATCATAAAAATATTTTTAATCTGTGTAAAATCTTTTGAAACCTTAGAAATCTGGTTTATTATAATCTTTAAAATCTTTTGAAATTTTTAAATTCTGTGGAAACGTTCGAAATCTTTGTGAAATCTTTGAAATCTGGTGTATACGCCTTTTTCAAATCTTTGAAATCCTTGCTATCTTTATGAAATGTTCGAAATATTTGAAATTTTTGTGTGAAATCTTTGTCAAATCTTTTGAAATATTTGTGAAATTTTCAGGGATCACAGCGAAAAAGGAGCTCAAAAAAGGGGAAATAGGATAGTATATGAATCAATAAAAAAAAGCATGTTTTTGCACATTGTCAACAAAATTATTACTGCGCAGAGTTAATTTTTAAATTTCGTAATTTTTTATTATTGTTCACTAGAATAAATAATTTATTTAAGTTCTATAATTGTTTTAATTATTATTCAATAATGGGCGCACTTACTAATTTCAGAACATTTTCCGCGTAATTCAAATATTATATTTTCAAATATCGTATATTTAAAGAGAAAAGGGGAAATAGGCGAAGTTTTTTGAGAATATGGGAAAAAGGGGAATTTCAAGAAAAAAGGGAAAACTAAGAAAAAAAGGGGAAGACTGTGTACCCTGTCCTAATAGTTTGTCTCCTCCTTTTCTTCATTCTCGCCATTTTCCACCTCATGGTTCTCCTTACTTTCAATTTCTTTTTACTCCTTCTTCACCTCCTAATCACCGTCCATTCCATCCTCTTTATCTTCATTTTCCTCCTCCTCATCCTTATCCAAACCTTTCACCAGCTCTTAGTAATTTACCTCCTCATCATCTTTTACCTGAAACTCCTTTCCTTGTCCTCCTCCACTTCCACATCTTCTATCAGCTTCTAATAATTTTCCACCACCTTGTCTATAATCTCATCATTTCTCACCTCATGCTCCTCCTTACCTTCAATTTCCTCTCTACTCCTTGTCCACCTCCTAATCAAAATCCACTGCATCCTCTTTATCCTCATTTTGATCCTCATCTCTCTTCAAACCTTTCATCAGCTCCTAGAAACATTCCTCCGTTTCCTCATCATCTTTTATATTTTTTCTCCGTATTAACTATCTCATTGTCAGTAGCGCTTATCACAGTTAAAGACATATGTTTCCCAAGAATTTCTTAATACCAGGTTACAAAAATCTTTTTGAAATTCCATGACCATTGTCAATTCTCGCTTACTCTTATTTTCTTCTCACCATCTTCCGTTTAACTCCTCCATCTCCTCCTCATCTATTGCCTCCTTCTGTTCATCTATCACCTCCTTACTTATCGCCTACACATGATCCTCTTCCTTATCTATCTCCTGCTTCTCCTTAACATCCTCCTGCTTCTCTTTGACCTCATGCTGGTCCATATTCTCCTCGTTTTTCTTCATAACTTTAACATTGTTTTCAAATTTTTCTCTTGGAGAGTCTTTCTTCAGGATCTCAAAACTTAAATTCTTTTCAACAATGACAGTTGAATCATATTTACATTTTATTCCGGTACTGATTTGGTTTCGTACCTTTGGACCTACTCCTCCAAATCTCCCATCTCATGCTCCTTCTCATCCATATCTTCCACCAACGCCTAGTAAATTGCCTCCTCCTTCTCTTCATTCTCATCATTTTCCACCTCATGATCCGCCTTATCCTCAATTTGCTCCTATCCCCTCTTTACCTCCTAATCACCCACCATTTCATCCTCTATATCCTCATTTTGCTTCTCATCTTTCACCAGCTTCTACTAATTTGCCTCCTCATCGTTCTTTCCCTCACCATCATCTTCTACCAGCTACCTGACACACCTTTTCTTATCCTGCTTCGCATTTCTTTCCTGCTCCCGCTAATGTTCCGCTCCATTTTCCATATTGTCCGAGAATTATCATTGAAACTGTTTATAACAGATGAGTGGTATGATGAAAGGGTTAGATTATCGTGCAACTTTAAAAGTCTCCTTCTTCGAGGACGATCACAAATAGTGAATTTTTCAATTTCTTTCTCGAATTATATGACTAACCTCTGCATTTATTATGACGCTATGATAGAATACTCAATAAAAAGTACAAGGAAAAAATATCTTCTTAAAAATTTCCTACATGTTTTTTCATCTTCGACTTTCAATAAATTCCAAAACATTCCCTGCAGTAGCATCCCAAGTGTGACTATGTAGCAACCCTGAAATAATGCAGTCATTATCCATTAATTGAGCTTCATGCAGTATGAAATATCTAGGTCTTCATAACTGCGGGTTGCCTCATTTGAAAGTGTCATAACTCCCTCCAAGCCTCGGTTATTGTCGGGTTCTTCATAGCAAAACCCTACCCCTTTATGCTTTTAATTATCAGTTATAACAAATATATATAAATGAATGAGGAAGAAAAAAATCAGGATGAGAAAACGAGCTTAGGATCTGCTTGGTGGAATCAACAAATCGGTTTGTCAGAATAGTAGATAGGCAGACTAATTGAATAGTCTTCGAAAACATTGTCATTGTAGAATCTTAGCACGGACATGAACCACTTGAGCTGTATACTGTTAACTAAAGATTTCTCAGTGCATATGTTGGAACCAACAAAAAATTTGGTTGATTCTATGTTTTGTTGACCTCAAGAGATAATTTTCTCAGTACTTTGCACGCCTAATTACCGCCTGAAGCAAAATAAGTATCAGCTCTAGGCCTCTTAAAGTAAAAGCGAACAAATGCTAACATCCGATAAACGTTGTCGGCTTCGCAAAGAGGTGCAACGTCCTTAAATCCCTGTTTCGAACTTCCTATAGGTGTGCAGACACTAATTGTTTGAGAACGATGCAAATTGCTCGCCAACTATATTGCAGGCGTGACCTCTAATTTGAAGCCGCCTCGAATAAGCGGTCATAAGGGTTCCTCCGCTCCGTGACGAAGAAATAAATCTTTAAGTGCTTTCCCAATCAAGTTTTATCTTCCGTAGCATAATATTTTGCCCCAAAAATGCAACTGCAATGAACCTTTCCATTTTTCTCTTAGAAATCCTGGCACTTTACACAAATTAGATATACGCAGGACACGGACTCACTTTAGAGAGCAAAAAGAGTGTGTATAGCGGCATACATTTTGAAACATAGTTGCAAAATAGTTCTTTCCTTGTTAGTTTCTTTAGGATTACAAAGTTTGGTTTTTCGTATAACGAAAAAAAACTAGGTTTAACTCTGTACGTACAGAAAAGTACATGAAATAATAAACAATATGTAGTAACTTGAATTGATGTATAGAAATCCTGAAAATAAAACAAGAATCCAACGATCCAATTTGGACACCCACCTCGAAATGCTCCTATTGCAATTCCTAAAAACAAATTTGTTTCTTCAGAAAAAGACAAAAAAGAGGAAAGAAAAATGAGAAGGCAACCAAAACAACTAAATCCCCTTTCTTCTCGCTTTTATTTCTTTCGTAACTGGAATTTTTATGTTTCTAGAAAAAAATCCTATAGTTGCTAGTTTGATATTTTGTCATAATTTGTTAAAATTAAACAAATTAAACTCTAATTTGAAATATTTGCAAAGATAAATAGAATCTTTGAAAATTAATTCCTACTTCACTGATTCTAATAAAGTTAATAAATTTCCTTTAAATACGATAAATTTAATTCGAGATTTAATTTTGAACTGTTTACAAATCCCAGGAATTTCTACATGTATTATTTATTTTTAAAAAATTGATCCAAGTCTAGAATATTTCTTTCTTCAATTTTAAATATTTCACATACATTTTGCACTTGAGTTGTCTGAATTAAAAAATTTTGATATATAATTTAGAGATACGTTCTTTCAGTTTGGACTAGTTTGATAGCCTTCAAATTAAATTTTTTTTTTAGTTTTAATTCGGTAGCAATCCAATTGTAACACATACGTACATTAACATATACTTGAGAAATCCATATTCCGATGATGAATCCATTATCCACTACTTGTTATCAGCACACTTACCTATAACAAAAAAAAACAAAAATTGATTAGTTAACAAATTAGGTACACAGATTTTTCTGAAACAAGCAACAAAATTTTGTACGTGAAATACAAAATTTTCGAATTTTCAAATCCACGAAAACAATAAATTGGCGACATTTCAAATTCCCGAAAATAGTAAGTTGCCGAATTTTCAAATTATCGCAACAACTAAAAATTAATATTTTGTTTTCTGTTAGAATAATTATTTTCAAATTGAAGTATAGCGATTTTGATGTCTTGAATAACAGAAGCGGTTTCTTCAACACATTTTTTTCCATTTAACCTTTAAAAAGAAAAAACTCAAAATTACTACTTTCTACGCTGATAAAAAAAGTTTCATAGGCAGTTTTTTATTAAATTTTTCCCACAGAATGCGAAAATGAAGCAATCGTTTTGTTCCGTGATTTACACCATAAAATCGTTCATTTAGACTTATTAGAGCATTATTCTTTCTTCCTTCATTTTTTAGCATTTTGATAAGTTCAGAATAACAGTTTTCCAGGACAAAAAAATTCATTTTTCAAGGTACCTTTTGTTTACAATAAAAAGAAAATTTTTACGAAACATGCCTCAAAAATCTAATTTTAGGATAAAAACCCCGTTTCTTGGTTATTCTTCTTTTATGACGGGGAAAAATCACGACGCTACAATCGAAAATATTTTGAACTTTCACATTTTTTAAGCTTTAACAATAATGTTTAAAAAATTATAACCGGTTGAAATTTGACACATTAAACAAAAAAGATTAATCTCAAACAAAAACAATTGCATTTTCAACAAAATAATTGAATTTTTAGAAGACAGCTTAATTCTTAACAAAAAAGGTGAATTTTTAATTTAAAAGGACGAATTTTTTGTCTAAATAGACAAATGTTCAACACAACAGTTGAATTTTTAACCAAACAAGACAAATTTTCAAGCAGAGATGAATTTTCAATTAAAATGATGAAACTTAAAAAAAAAAGAATTGTTTACAAAGTAGTTCAACTTTCAACCCAAAATTCAAATTTTTTAATCAAAAAGACGAATTGTGAATAAATAAACCAAATTGTTAAATTTCCAAGCGAAAGACGAATTTTTGGTAAAAAAGTTGCATTTTCCACCCGAAAATATGAATTTCAACCAAAAATATTAGTTTTCTACAAATAAAGACGAATTTTTTACTAAAAAGATCAATTTTCAGCAAAAAATGGAAGTTACATTTTCAGGTAAAAAA
>JAABKJ010013459.1:0-10305 GCA_011634705.1 Andricus grossulariae
GTTATTTATTTGCTTCATTTTGCATTTATTATCTCTCTTTTCCTAAAAATAAGAAAATTCTGGCGCACACAAGAGCATCGTTTACATGCACACGTGCACTAACACATGGACGCTGACTTGGTTTCCCTGCCCGACACAGATGGCGCTAAAAACGGAACCATTTTTTCCCCACATAGTCGACCTAGCCTGATACATCGTATGTATTTCGTTTTGACGTTACTTTCACAATTATGCATCACTTTTCGTCTGCTTTGAGTATGCTATTTCTCGTTTAGAGTGTTATTGAGGATTTAAACTTGCTATGCGACACTGTCGGCCCCTATATGAAATAATCAATATGGCCACGAATGACATATTAAATACGCCTAGCACATCACGAAAAAAAAATACTTCCTACCTCATAATTATTTGCTCCAATAATGGTATTTGCACGTCAGTATCGAAAATCAACAAGTTTCGCAGGTTGCCGCGTCAGTGGTTGTGATTCCAAAGAGAATAAAAACCTGAATTCAAGTTTTCATATGGTGTCAAAGCTTAGAAGTTTTGAAATAAAAAGGCGGAACTTATTTGGAAAAATCGAAGTTGTAGATAAACACAGTGAGTGGTTGAGAAATTTAAATGTCAAAGATTATAACGTCAAGAATTTACTTTTGTGCTTCTTGCATTTTAATGAAAATGATTACTGGTTCCAGGTTGCTATACTAAATAATAATTGAATAAATAATATTTATTGTTATTATTTAACGAAAATGTAACCGTTGTGAACTATTCTTTTTACTGTTTCACAGGGCTAGACGAAGAGAAAAGATCTCTTAAGCAAGACGCTATACCTAGGCCTTTTAATGCTGAAATAGGAAAAATAAAAAAAAAATTTGCCACTAATAATTAATAACCTTCCTGTTATTTCGTGAAGTTCTGAAGTTAAAGCACTGCTTTGGAGGCACAATGAATATCTTTCAACTTTTTCGGGAGTTTTTATGGTCGCTCCGCACATTACAATCGTACTAGAATCAAGGATATTTTGGCCTTCGATAAAATTTCTGGATGAAGTTGTGGCTGTTGCGTAACTACACAAACTATCTTAGTCCAAAAATACCATTTTCTAAACTTAAACATACTTTTTTATTAAATTATTGCTGCTACTCCATATTATCCATATGGCTTGTGCGGCCATGTTTATATGACACCGCAGGGCCCCCTTTGGCGCGGTATATCTTTTCATTCCCAATAGACCCACTCCATGCAAAGTGGTCCAAAATTTTAGCATGCCTCTCGAGATTAGTACCCCTGAATTGTCTTGATTTATTTGGCAATATTTTAGAGTAATATTTTAGGATAAAGAATTTTCTCGATTTTCGAAGATATGGTACAATTTTACAGGATCTTCAAGGTTTTAAGATATCTTAACAGATTTCATGGGATTTTATAAGATTTCCGAGGGTTTCAATGATTTTAAGGGTCTTCAATGCTCTTAATCTATTATAATAAGTTTTTCATGATTTCAGGAAATATAACCATATCTCGCAGAATTTCATCGTATTTAATAATATTTTTGTGGATTTTAAAGAATAAATTCAAGAGACGTGAGGTATTTCGCAGGATTTCAAGGATTTGAAGAGTTCTAACATTATTTTTTGAAATCAATCCTGAATCCTTATTAATTTATTCTGTGTTTATGTAAATTCTTTGGAAGTCTTTTAACTTTTTTTAATTTAATTGGTAAAGTGATCAAAGGATTTGAAATATTTGAAGGAATTTTCTTACCGTTGACGTTTTCAAGAGCTTAAAAAAATGCAAGACATAACAAGAGATCTGCACAATTTTAAGGGATTTCTAAGCGTTTTTATAATTTTAGGCGAGTTTTAACATTATTTCCAATTCATTTGAATTCATTTGGATTATATTGTCGTCATTAGTCACTTTTCTGGTTAGAAATTTATAAGGTTGCAAAGATTTGAAGAGATTTTCAATTATTTTTTACAATTGATTTGGAATCCTCAATTCTTTAGAATTTTTCTAAATTCACTAAATTCTACTCAATTCAATGGATTTTGAAAACGTTTTTGTTTAACTCATATTGTAGTCTTTAAAGGTCATACAATTCTTTTTAATTTTTCTAAACTTATTTCGAACTTTCTTATTACTTTGTAAAAAATTATTTCTAATTTATTTGGATTCTTTTTTGGTTATAAATTAGTAAGAATTCAAAGATTTGGAGAGATTTGAAATTATTTTTTGGAGTTCACCCTGAACTCTTATTAATTTGCCCTGCATTATTTTAAACTCTTTGAAATTGCCTTGAATCTTAAAAAGTTTTTATTTTACTTAGCCTGAAGTCTTTAAACCTCACCTTGAATTCTTAGGCATTTCATCAAATTCTTTTGAATTCTTTTGAATTCTTCTTAGTTCATTTCAAAGTTACTGAAGTCTTAGAAGTTTTTTCATATTTTTAAATTGTTTTCACTAATTTAAAGTTTTCTAATTCACCTTGAATTTTTATGAAATTGATAGAGTTTTTGTCAATTACCTTAAGTTTCTCTAAATTCATTCCAATTTTACAAAAATCAATGGATCTTTTTTTATTATAATTTTTGTTTTCCAATTCATTTGAAATCTTTTGAATTTAACTTGGATTGCTTTCAAAGTCTCTATATTCAATCACAAAGGGACAGTGAGACCTGAAATTTATTAATTTTTATGTTGAATAAAAAGTTATGAAAAGAAGAGTGTGCATTACCAAAAAGCCTTCCGGTAAAACTCAAACATGGCAGACATTGAAATCGTGGAGTTAACGGAAGTTGGAAAGTTGAAGAAAAAGAATCAGAGAATAATCCATCATCTCTTGGTAAAAATAATAATTCTTCACTTTCTTAAATGTGACAAATACTTCCATTTCTTTGACACTAAAAATCGTTTAAAAATAAACTTTGCTTTCTTTAAAAGGTGAACCATCAGCATCGCCTCCAAATATTCGACGTTCTAGGAGCAGCGAGCTCAGGGATAGAGAAGACAGAAAAGGAAGAGCCGATCCAGATCTCGCCATAAGAAAAAACATAATAAGAAAAGAAAACATCATGGATCACGGCGAAGGACCTCAAAATCATTGAAGAACCATTCGAACACTGATGGTAATGAAATACAATTCTTAACTACGAAAAAAAAGTTTTAGATTGTCACATATATTTGTTCTGCATCTAAATATTTGATAAAATTTTTTCTTTTAATATCTTATAAGGTTGCGATCCAACTCTTAAGGATGCAAAGTTAAAGGACTTTGACTAACTCGTACAGCTTGTAAAACTCGCATGGCTCTACCTGGCCACAAAGTCGGGAAATTACAAAAAAATTTGTTCGCCTGCAAAAAAATTGAAAATTACCGGAAACATGATACAGCGGCCGGGTTTTTTCTTTCGAATGTAGTAACATGAAAATTAAAAGTGGTTTCATAATTTTTATTACCATAATTTTGAGTTGGAACAGGGATTTAGTGACAAAATCATAATTCATACTTGTAATATGAAATTTTCAAAAGGAATTATTGAATGTTTAGTGTATTTAGTGTGAATCAGTGAATTTGCTAAAATAATTATGATTTCAACTTGGGATAGGTAATTTAGGTCAAGAATTATAATTTCGACTTTGAGACAGGGAATCTGATGAAAAATTAAAATTCTGAGTTGGCACAGGGAATAAATTGAAGAAATATTTCTGAAAAATGTACATTAAGAATTACAATTATCCGGAATTAGAATAGGGAAGTTTTTTTTTAAAGAGTCATGATTCTAAGTTACGACACGTAATTTCATTGAAGAAATATAGTTTCGAGTTTAGGACAGTGAATTTTCGTGAGGGTTTATAACTTTTACTTTGAGGCATGGAATTTCAGTAAAGAATTAGAATTTTAGTTTGGGTTAAGTAATCTCAGTACAGAAATATAATTTTGACAATCGGGACAGAAATTCCTGTACAGAATTCTAATTTTCTACTTATCCACTTGAAATTTTGTAAAGAATTATAATTCTGACATTTAGACATGTAATTAATTTGACTTGAAACGAGGAATTTTGGAAACGAAATATTTTTATTCAGATTTAGAAGAAGGGAATAAAAGAAGAATCATTGTTCCAAGTCAGAATTCTTTGGAGTAAAAGAAATCCTTGACCCAAGTCAGAATTCGTTAGAATTCAAAAACGCTTTTTTTGCAAATAAAAATTTGCCTCAGGTTGAAATTTTCCTGTCCAAATTTTAGAATTATAAGTTTCACTTTAGAAAACCGGGAATCCGTATAGAATTTTAATTTATACCTTAGGACCGGGACAAACTGCTCGCATATATTTGAGTGGACGTCCCCGGGATGTCCACGTTGTTACATTTTCGTATATCACCGTCTTTATATCAATAATTGAATTTTACTCCCTGAAACTTATAAAAAAAGTAATATTTTGCAGACAGAAAATGGTTTAAACATATTTCAAGAGCGCCGTAATATACATATAAAAATTAACCTACCACTATTTACATTTTGTCTCTTTAGTTTGTTTCTTTTCAATATTATATTTATTGTGTTATCGTCAGTAAAGTTAGAATGCTTATTTTCATTGATGCGACGGAGTAATAGAGTAATAGAAAATGTTGTGAAAAAATATAATTCAGACTTAGAACATGGAATTTTCAGGAAGAATTATCATTTCTACTTTGAGTGTAATTCTGTATTGAGATAGGGATTTTTCATATTTAACAGGAAATTTTGGAAAATGATTTTTACTCTGATTTATAAGAAGGGGATTTACAAAGACAATTACTATTCGAAGTCAGAATTTATCTGATTTGAAAAATTCCTTGTTACAAATCAGAATTCGTTACAATTTAAATACACTTTTTTTACCAATAACAAATTGCCAGAATTTGAAACTTTCCTTACTTGGAACAGGGAATTTTTTGAAATAAATGTAATTGTGACTTCGAACAGAGAATTTTCGTAAAGGATTATAAGTTTCATTATTATTATTTGGAAAACGGGAAATCCGTAAAGATTCAGACTTTAGGACAGGACAAACTGCTCGCACGTATTTTAGTGGGCATCCTGGGGACGCCCCGGGACGTCCTTGAGATGTCCTGATTTTTATAGCTGCTGATTATATTATGCCAGCAGGTTCGGTGGTGCAAGAAAATGAGTTATACAACTCCATTTACTGGGAACTTGATTAAACTCACTGAGTTTTCGAGTTTAACAATTTTGACATACCCCACATAATTTCCATATAATTTATTATTTTTATCGTATATAAAACATTGTGGTCACATTCATTCTGAAAATAAATATTTTTACCTAACAGTTGAAAAATCCGATGATCATGAACAAAAGGAAAATCGTGTGATGATAGACTACGGGAGAAGGGAAAATAACACAGAGACTTTAATGAAAATATAAAATCATCTAACACTTGTCTGTCAGAGTCGAGAAATCTTCATTTGTTATATAAGGAGGAACCTTTATCCAGACTAGATCAAGATCAATATGTTCGCTGTGATCTTTCAGAAACTCGCTCAGCATCTCCGAAAATTCTCTCTGAATCAGCAAGGCATGAACATCCGCTATATACGAATTTGGACGAAAATAGTGCAATGAAGAATGATGGCCCGAAAATTCAATCATCCATAGTGCTTCTTCCTTCCGAAAGACTCCTAATAAAATCGTGTCCTGCTCTGACAGATGTGACTAATGGTCAGTAAATAATTTACCGCAGAAAACGTATGTTTTCTTAGAAGCCATTAGTAATTATCAGTACACAGGCACTAAGCGCTATGGTAGTCTTATCTTTACAGGAAATACGCCAAATAATACTGATATACAGAGAGGTACCGAATTGGTGGATGCAGTTGACTTTTTTTTCTGCAGTTCGAACTGTTCATGCAGTAAGTATTGCGCTGTAAAGATAAAAAATCCATATGAAGTGTAAATTGAAAGTAGCAATTGATCGTTGAATTGCGATAAAAATAAAATTTGATATGTTGTAATGTTATTCTCCTTATATCAATAGTTAAAAAATAAGCAAATTTGATTTTTCAGGCCAATATACTAGCAGCTTTTCTTGTATTACATTTTTTCGGGAAGGGTTGAAATTTTAGGTCTTATGTACTGAACTACCTAAGGCTTGCATGAGCTTTTATAAGAGTTTTGCAGAAAAGAAGGTATGAAAAAATGATTTCTTGTTATTTATTCATCGTTATTGACATTGCAGATGGTTGTGGTAGACTTGCTGAGTTACAGGATACTGTAAATTTGATCCTTGATAAGTGCAATCATTTATGCAATTCTGCTGAGATGAACAACTCTGCTGACAGGACTTCAACCATCAGACAACAAGAGTAAGAAGTTCTACCACAGCGTCCACTTCAGACTTCTGAGGAGTTGGAAAAATTTAACGAGCTGATAGAGAGGAACGTACGAGCACTTGAAGTTTTTGTAAGTATTTTTCTCTATATTTAGTTCAATTGAATTAAATGCACACATTTCACAAGTGCATATATCAAAATACATAAACAGGGTGGCCACCCACCTAGGAGAATCGGAAGAACCGGGAGAAACTTGCATCCAGGGAAAACCGGGATAAAGTCAAAGGAGAAATGTTACACCGGGAGATTTCCCGTATTTCATAATTCGTACGTTTTGTAATTTTTTAAAGCTTCCAATTAGAAAGCGTACATATAATTTTTAAAAGTGTTTAGAATAATTAAACTTCAAACGTTTACAGTATTTTTTGCAATATTTAATAATATGAATTTGAATGTCACTTTGATACTATGTGATATGAAATTTATTATTAATGTATTGACCGTCTTTAAAATGTCTATAATCTTAATTCAAAATTATAGTTTTGAATGCGAAATTCGAAAATAATTCCATTCCGCTATTAAATGTTTCAAAATTACATATTAAAAACCTTGATAATCAGTTTTGAATTTAATAATTTAATATGTATGTATAAAGCAATTTTTAATTGAAATCCCTTAAATTTTACAATTTCAAAATTGGGAATCATATTACAGCAGTTTCGTTTTGTATTATTTTTTTTTTAATTTTTAATTTGCAAGGGAATATCTTGAAATTTTTCGATTTTCAGTTGAAGATATAAACAAAGAAATCATTTTAAATTGAAAAATATTTGGATCGAAAATTTCAAGTAGAAATAACAATTCTAAAAGGAGATTTGAAACTAAAAAATTAAAAATTGAGTTTAAAATCGAAAAAGGTAAACATTAAACTAACTGAAATTAATACATAAGTAAATGATTATTATCGGTCATTTTAAGTGGTCACAGTTTCAGAGCTCTGAACTTACATGTTGAATGCTAAATTTATAATTTTTCTCTCTCGTAGATTTTAATTTTGCAATTGGAATTGAATTGGTTGAATTTTGGAAAGTATGATTAACAATTTGAAAATTATGAATCGTTGAGCGACTTAAATATACTTGAAATAATTGAAATTTCAAAGGGTTTAAGCATGAAAGCATTTTAATATCACAGATTTTACTGACTACAAATTTTTCTACTTATTAAATGATTTTATCCTACTCATTAAATGATTCAACATAAATCGATTTCTTGCAAAAAGGTTTGCTGATGCTTATCGACTTCCGCCATTGATCATATATGTAAGAAAACTGTGTTATGAATATTTACCGGGAGGAAGCCTGGAGATGAAAATTTCAAAATAGTGGCCACCCTGAAAAATTATACCTAAATGAATCAACTAAATTATAGTGCTAAATACCTAAACATATTGCATAAACATTCTGAAACCCATAAGAATCAAACGGCGCATTTCAAGGTACATACTATATTAAAATTGTTCACCTCACTCTTTTTGTTATCTAGTCGCTCTTTCATAATGGATTTGATAGATTTTCCTCATTATTTTAAGCCAAACCGCGCGCTATTTGCTCAGACTCCCTTGCATACCTGCAGAGACTTAGCCACGGTTCTTCGTCGAAAGTTGGATTAAGTTTATCTTGGATCTCGCTATTACCTTCAGCCGACCAAATTTCTACATGCCGAATCAAACGTTTATCAATTAATGCCCGTGCGTTACTACATGTTTATATATGCAGTATGTCCTTATATTCTGAGCCGCAAAGTCTGCACTTTATATCCTTAAATCCTTTATTCCCTGCCTTTCCAACACTTTGACACTTCATTCTAAGCCATTCTTCTTTGCCTTTGAACCCTATTTCCTTATTTGCCCGGTGACTCTCTGAACCTACCTTCTTTTTATATTCCCTACATAATTTGCAAAAAGAAGATTTATTAAACGTTTCCCAATCTTCTTGTACTTCCTGATCCCATTTCGTTCTGCAACCTTTCTCTAAATTTTCTCTTATCATCTCTCGTGACACTCCCTCTCGAATCCAGTTTAACGCTTCTCCATCTTCCACTTCCTTCAATGATATCTGGACCCATACCCATTTTGACAAAGTTTTTTTGAGCATTTGAGTATTTATCTACGATCTGTACTCCGTCGCCAAATATTTTCGATTTCGCAAAAACTCCTCTTCTGCCCACTTTCTTGAATATTATCATTTTCTACTTATTTACATTGGCTTCTGATTTATTCTTAACTACGTATCTTTCCGAAGATTGCAACATATCTTTAAATCCCTCTGGGAAATCTCAAACAATTGCCAAGTCGCCAGCAAACTTTGAAGCAAAAATTTTCTTTTTTTCGGTCATGGTTTCCCTCTTATTTTTTTTTTATCCCAGATTTTATCCATGTCGTGTATCAGAATATTAAACATAGTAGGGCACCAGTCGTTCTTGCGCCAACCGTTAGACACCACATTTTTCCTTGTATATTTAGACATCTTTTTTTATCTAATTTAACTGAAATTCAGTATAGATAACTAATACCACTTTTAATAAGAATTGTGTCATATCAAGAAAGATGTTTAAGTCAGAGAGGTGGAAAAAAAGTGGAAGCTGCCACTAGAAATGTTATGGCATTCACAATGACGGACACACGTGGCCGAGGATATTCATGGTGTTATGTTGCGAGTTTATCCTGGCTCAATGAGAAGTATTATTGGAGACACTGTTAAAGATTGGTTACGTAGGACAGGGGATAGATGAAAAGGGCTATCTCTAAAAATTGAAAAGATAAGGAAAGAAGAAACATGCGTCTAATTTAAAAATATATTCAATCTTATCGTTACATAATTTTGTTATAAATGTTTTACGAAACTGTTAGACATTCAGAAACTTTACGTATATTGAAAAACTGTAAAAAGAGCTAGATCTCAAAAAATTAAAACAATTTTTTCGAAGCTTGTGTTAAAATTAAAAAAAAACGGTTTTCACGGTGCTACGGAGTTACTATATTTCCAAAGTATAATAGAAAATGTTGTGAATAAATATAATTCTGACTTTGAACATGGAATTTCCATAAAGAATTAAAATTTTCACTTTGTAAACCAGCGATAAGGGCCATCTTCATGCGATCACTCACATTTAATACCTAGCCGAATATTGTTGTGTTGTCAGTGTTCCTATGTTTAAAACCAAATTTTTGAATAAAACCTTTCAGCGCAAATTGCAGATCATTCCTTTCTGCATAGATATAGTCTCCAGCGCGGTTAAATAATAATTTCTTTTTACATTCTCATCTGAATGAGAAAGTGCTGGTTCTATGTGAGAATTGTCTTTCGTGTATTTGATCAAATCTCGATATTTTCGGACACATTTTGCAGCAAAACTATATGAGATACGAAAAAAATATCAAGAAGTAAAAATTGTCTACCTCAAAAAGATCTAAAAATTTAATACAGACCATTTTTTGATATGACGCATATTTGTTATTTCAACCGTGAAACAATGTCATTGAAAATGAAAAATTCTGTTTTGCAGCAAAACTATATGAGGTACAAAAAAATATTGAAAAGTAAATTAGTTCATCTCAGAAAGATCTACAAATTAATTCTAACCATTTTTCTATAAGATGTATATTTTTTGTTACAATCGTGAACAATGTCATAAAGAATTCCATTTTGCAGCAAAACTTTATGAGGTAAGAAAAAAATGTTGAGGAATAAAATGGTTTATCCACAAATTTGCTTAGAACGACTTCACACTAGTATGCGTATTTTCAGTTTAAATCATAAAAAAATAACTTAGAAAATAAACCAATTAAATTGATAGAGAAACGACACAAGTTGCAATACAATGTATAATGACAACATTTTTTGTATAGGATGCACACTTTTTTATAATTATAAAAATAAGACAATGAAAATACGTATGTTTCAATAC
>JAABKJ010013460.1:0-10305 GCA_011634705.1 Andricus grossulariae
TTAAAAAATGTGATTTTTTAATGTGAAAAAAAAAGATATCAGAATTTAGATCCCAAAATGATCTTCAAACAGGGTAATTGGGTACATTTTCACCAAAATAGGGGAATAAATTCTTTTAAATAAAATTAATATATATGTACCATGTTGAATGCAACATGAAACACTTGAGACTTAAATTATTTTTAGCCAAAAAATATAAATTCTCAACCAAAGAGTTCAAGTTTCAAGCAAAAGAGAAAAATTTCCAACAAAATAGTTCAGTTTTAATCAAATAGTTGAATTTTTAATGAAATAGTTAAATTTTTAAGCCAAAAACACTATTTTGGAGAGGACGGTTGAATTTTTAAGAAAAAATTTAATTTTCAACCTATAAAGATGAATTTTCAATCAAGTAAGATGACGTTGACACCAAAAAAGAGAAATTTTCAATCCAATAGGACGAACTTTCTATGGAAAAAAGAAAAATATAATATTTGATATTTCAACCAAAAAAGATTTTAATTTTAATTTAAAAAAACCCGTCGAATTCATACAAAAAGGTGAATTTTCAACCAAAAAAATACATTTTTAACAAAGTAGTTCAACTTTTAACCAAGTAGTTGAATTTTCAACCAAAAAAAATTTATTTTCAACGAAAAATATAATAGTTAATATTTCAACCAAAATATTTTTATTTTAAACAAAAAAAAAGTTGAATTCATTCAAAAAGACGAATTTTCAACAAAATAGGTAAATCCTCAAACAAAAAAGATTCATTTTTAACCAAACAGTTGAACTTTCAAGCAAAAGAAATAAATTATCAACAAAATAATTTAATTTTCAATCAAATAGTTCAATTTGTAAATTAAAACACGAATTTTTCAGAAGACAATTGAATTTTCAACATGCAAGTTTAATTTCAACCTAGGAAGATGAAAATAATTGGTTAATTCAAATAAAATTTCGAGGAATTCAAAATAATTCAAAATATGTAAAGAGTTCAAAAAATTTTAAGAATTTATAAATGTTTAAATTATATTGAAATCAAAGAATTCAAAGAACTCAAGAATATTGAAACAAATCAAAGAATTTGAAGAATTTGAATGAATGTGAACATATTAAAGAAATTAAAGAATTTAGAAAACTTTAAAAATTTCAAAATAATCTAAATAATTCAAAAGAAGGTGATGATTTTAAAGAATTCAAAAGAATTAAATTTAATCCAAATAAAATTCCAGGGATTTTTAAATAATTAAAATATAATGTACAGAGTTCAAAAAATTTAAAGAACTCAAAAATATTTAAATTATATTGAAATCAAAGCATTAAAATATATTTAAAGGGATGAAAAATTGTAGGAATTCAAAAGAACGTCAACAAATCAAGACTTCAGACGAATTTATAGTATTCAAAGAATTTAAATAATTCAAAATAATTTTTAACAAAACTTTAAATTCTAAAAACTTTACCGGAATTCAAAAGAAAATCAAAAGAAATTATATTGAAATCAAAAAATTCAAAAACATTAATAGAAATCAAAGAATATGAAGAATTCAAAATACTTAAACAAATCAAAGAACTTAAAGAATTTAGAAAACTTTGAAAATTTCAGACATTTCTAAATAATTTAATAGAAGGTACTGATTTTAAAGACTTCAAAAGAAATACAAATAAATTAATTAAAATTTAATTTATATAAAATTCCAAAGAATTTTAAATAATTCAAATAATATGCAGAGTTCAAAGAATTTAAGAAACTCAAAAATATTTGAATTATATAGAAATCAAATAATTAAAAAATATTCAAAGAAATAAAAAATGTAAAGGATTGAAAATAATGTCAATAAATCAAGACCTCAAACTAATTTATAGAATTCCAAAAAATGTAAATGATTCTAAATTAAAGGTTAATTAAAAAAAAAAATTCCGGGGAATTTAAAATAATTCAAAGAATGTAAAGGGATCAACAAAATTAAAGAATTCATAAATATTTAAGTTCTATTGAAATAAAAAAATTCAAGAATATTTCAAGAAATGAGAGAATTTAAAAGAATTCCAACAAATCAAAGAGTTTAAATAATTTATAAAACTCTGAAAATTTCCAAAGAATCTAAATAATTGAAAAGAAGGTTATGATTTTAAAGACTTTAAAAAAAATCAAAGAATTAAAGGTTAATTCAAATAAAATTCCAGAGAATTTAAATTAATTCAAATAATGTAAAAAATTTAAAGAATTTAAAAAAAGTGAAAGAATTTTAAAACTTGAAACGAATTTAAAGAATTTTAAATTCAACAAATGTTAAAAAAATTAAAGAATTCGAAAGAAAATAAATTAAGTTAATTCAGATGATTTCAAGTGAATTCAAAAACTTTTAATACTTCAAAATTGTTCAAATATTTTTTTTTAATTCAAACTTCACGCGAATTGCTTCATTCTAATAAAATTACAGGTAATTTATAATAATTCAAAGAATATAAAGAGTTCAGAAAATTTAAACAAGTCATAAAAATTTAAATTATATTAAAATTTTTAAAAATCAAGAATATTTACAGAAATCAAAGAATTTAAAGAGTTCAAAAGAATGACAGCGAATTAAAGAACTTAAAAAATTGATAAAACTCTAAGAATTTCAAGAGAATCTAAATATTTGAAAAGAAAGTAATTACTTTAAAGACTTCAATAGAACTCAAGGAATTACAGGGAATTTAAAAAACTTGAAAATAATTCAAAAAAATTAATACTAAATTCAAAAGACTTCCAGGGAATTTCAAGAAATTCAAATAATGTAAAAAATTTAATGAATTTAAAGTAAGTGAAAGAATTTAAAGACTTCAAACGAATTTAAATGTAAAAAATACATAAAACTTGGTGATGCCAGCTGAATTTATTCAATTTAGTCAAAAACGAAAAAAGAATTCAAGAGAATTCGAAAGATTTCAAGGGAATTGAAAAGAATTGAAGGTTAATTCAAAAGACTTTCTGGGGATTTAAAATAATTCAAATATAAACAATTCAGAGAATTTTAAGATTCTAAAGAATTTAGAAAGAAGGCAAAAAATGTAAAGACTTCAAAAGAATTTAAAGAATTCAATATTCAACAAATTTCAAAGAATTCCGAAGAAAAAATTCAAGTTAATTTTAAAAGATTTCAAGTTAATTCAAAAGAATTAAAGGTAAATTCAAAAGCCCTTCTGGAAATTTGAAATAATTCAAATAATGTGAAGAATTAAGAGAATTTAAAGAATTTCAAAAAAGTTAAATACTACAAACGAATTTTAAGAATTCAAATTTAAAAAATGAATTTTAATTCCGAAGAATTCAAGTGAATTGAAAATAAATGAAATCCAAAAAATGCATAAAACTTGGTGATGCCTGCTGAATTCATTCAATTTAATCAAAAAGAAAAAGAAATTCCATAGAACTCGAAAAAAAGAAATTAAAAAAAATTTAGGAGATTCCAAAAGAATTCAGGAAAGATGTAACACAGGTGTACACCTAAATCCAGTAGCGGTTAAGCCATCGATTATTATGAATCATTTAGTCTAAAAAATTACTTTTTACTTGAATAATTAAAATTCTTATAAGTCACTGTTTATAAGAATCTCAAATAATGTTCAATAACTCTCTTGGTATAACTTGGAATAATCAAGTTTATTAGTTATTTCTATAAATTTATAAATTCGTAAAAAACATAAAAATTCCTCGTCGAGACATCCCAGTCTGTACACAAAATTCAGCGTGAATACGCAATTCACAATAAATAAAATAAATATTCAACATTTCCGAATTCGATACACAAAAAATAATTAAGTACGTACGTATATAAAATTCAAGATTCCAAAAAATAAAATCTAGAATTATTTTCTTTAAAATTCCCAAGTGTCCATCCAACGCAGCGAATGCATCGAACTTTTAGCATCAACTGCAGAAGGTCCTTCCAACCCATAAGCTAATGGCGAAAATAGGTAGAAGCTAATTTGGAAAAAAAGACAATTTTTTAGTCTTGTCTTTTGCTTAAAAAAAATAAATCAATTTTCTTACCTATACGCAACAGTTGATATAAAACAAGCCGCCAATACATGATAAACAGTTTTTCCTATTCTCTGCGGAAGGAAAATCAAAATGCTCTCTGCAATATGATCCAAAGTTATAGCAGTCAGCATTGAATTAAAAAGTAATGCTGGGAAGTAGTGATGAAAATATAAAATCCGAGTCATAGCCCAAAAAGGAACATAATGAAGTAGCCATCCAATAAAAAGCCAGCCTCCAGCATTCATAATTTTTCTTCTTTGCTCCACACCAGCCGTACTTTCTACAAATCCACGTTGTTCTCTCACAGCGGCGTGTATGAGAAGAAAAATAAAAATGGCAAGAAACAGCAGATTTCCCCACCAAATTATCGGATTTCCGAGCAAATAAATCCTCTGCTCATTTCCAGAAAAAAATTGACCCTGTGAAAGAAGATTTGATAAGCAGTTCAATCAAAAGAATAGAAAATTCAGAATTCTTTTAACGGGGTCTCTACTGTCTACTCATATCCTGGAATGAAATTTCCCGACAATTTCAGGTTTTTTCCAGGTATCTCAAGTTTTTTCCAGGTTTAATTTTTCATAAAACGAAGCCATTAAAATATTTTGCATTTTTTACAACAATCGACTCGGAATATGTATAAGATTTCGCGAGTTTATTATAAATAATATTTTTTCAGCAATTAATAATTTCTTGAATTTGTCTCTAAGTCCATGAATTTGGATAATAATTCAAACAAAATTTGATTTTATCCTCTTATACTCAAAATTCAGTTCATATTTAGGAGAAAATGAATGTGGGTATATAAAAAATTCAATTTAAAACGTTTCAAATTCTTAATTTTTCAAGTAAACATATTGCACTTTCAAAAACATGCATGAATTTGTAACCGAAGAGTTTAATTTTCTACCAAAATATAATTGTATAATATAATATAATTAATAATATAATAATAATATAATATGTAATTATAATTTATAATTTTTATAATATAATTTTCAACAAAATACATGAATTTTCAACGAAATAGTTGAATTTTCAACTAAACAAGACAAATTTTCCACCAAGAATGGAATAGTTCAATTTTCAGTTGAAATGTTTATTTTTGAACTAATCTGATACATTTTCTACTAAAAAGATTAATTTTCTACCAAAAATTTGAATTTTTAACTAAAAAAGATCAATCTTCGACAAAGAATGGATTATATATATATTAAAAAATATTGATTTTAGACCAACAGACAAAAAATAATTAACATCAAATTATTTAATACATTTTATCTAGTCAAACCCATAACATAAAAAAATATAGAGAATGGAATAGTTAAATTTTCAGTTAAAAAATTAATTGTAAAAAAATATATATATATTCAACTAAAATAATGAATCTTCAACTGGAATAGATGAATTTTAATCCAGAAAGATGAAATTTTAACAAAAGAGTTTAACTTTCAACCAAGTAGTTTTATTTTCAACTAAAAAATGAATTTTGAACTAAACGAGGAATACTCAACTGGAATACTTAAATTTTCAACCAAGATGATTAATTTTCTATCAAAAAATACGAATTTGCAACAAAATACATGAATTTTCCAGTAAAAAGGATAAAATTTTTACCAAATAGTTCAATTTTAAATAAAAAAAAGATCAATTTTTAACAAAAAATGGCATAGTTCCATTATCAGATTGAGAAATTAATTTTTAACCAAACTGACGAATTTTTAACTAAGAAGATTAATTTTTTACTAAGAAAGACGACTTTTCAACAAGATATATGAATTCTGAACCAAATAGTTTGATTTTCAACTAAAAAAGATCAATTTTCAACAAAATAGTTGTGTTTTTAATTTAAAAAAGATCAGTTTACAACAAAAAATAAAATAGTTAAATTTTCAGTTTGAACAATTAATTTTCCACAACAACAAAAAAACTAATTTTCAAACCAAAGTGATGAATTTTCAACTAAAATAATGAATCTTCAACTGGCGTAGATGAATTTTTAATCAAAAAGATGAATTTTTTATTATAATGATGAATCTTCAACTAAAATATATCAATTTTCAAAGAAAAATATAAAAGTTCAATTTGCAGTTAAAAACTAATTTTCAACTAAATTGAGGAATTTGCAAGTTTAAAGATTAATTTTCTACCAAAAAAGACGATTTCGCAACAAAATACCTGAATTTTCCACTAAAAAAGATAGAATTTTTAACCAAATAGTTGAATTTTGAATTAAAAAAGATAAATTTTCAACCGTAAATGGCATAGTTCAATTTTCAGTTTAGGAAATTAATTTTCAACTAAACTGATGTATTTTCAACTTGAAAGATTAATTTTCTACCAAAAAACACGATTTTTCAACAAAATATATGAATTCTCATCCAAATAGTTCAATTTTCAACTAAAAAGATCAATTTTCAACCAAATAGTTGAATTTTGAATTTTAAAAAGATCAATTTTCAACCAAAAATGGAATAGTTAAATTTTCAGTTAAAAAAATAATTTTCAAACCAAAAAAGTCAACTCAAAAATTGAATCTTCAACTGGAATAGATGAATTTTAAACCAAAAAGATGAATTTTTAACCAAATAGTTTAACTTTCAACCAAGTAGTTTCATTTTCTACTAAAAAAATGAATGTTTAACTGGAATACTTACATTTTTTACGAAAAAGATTACTTTTCAAACAAGAAAATTAATTTTCAAACAAAAACATTAATTTTTTACCAAAAAAGACGATTTTTTAATTAAAAAAGACAAATTTTCAACCAAATAGTTGAATTTTCAAATAACAAAGATCAATTTTCAACCAAAACTGGACAAGCTAAACTTTTAGTTGAAAAAATTAATGAGCAACCAAAAAATTTCAGCCAATGAAAAAACGACTTTTCAACAGAATACCTCATTTTTCAACCAAATTGATGAACTTTTTATTAAAATGATAAATCTTCAACAAAAACTATTAATTAAAAAAAAAAAGAGTTTGACTTCCAACCAAGTAAGTAAATTTTTATTCCAAAACAGATTAATTCTAAAACAAAAATGCATTACTTGATATGTCAACCAAAAAAGATTTTAATTTTTAATCAAAAACAGTTAAATTTAACCAAAAATACGACTTTTTAACATGAGTTGAATTTTCAAATAAGAAAAATTTTTCAGCCAAGAGAAAGAGAGACAGAATTGTCAATAAAATGTAGAATTTCTAAGCAAAAAGCTGACTTTTCAACAAAAGAGATTAATTTTCTACCAAAAAAAAAACAATTTTTCAAAAAAATACATGAATTTTCAAAAAATAGTTGATTTTTCAACTCAAAAAGACCAATTTTCAACCAAATAGTTGAATTTTCAACTAAAAAATATTAATTTTCAACAAAGAATAAAATAGTTCAATATTGAAACAAAAAAAATCGATAACATAGTTAAAGTTTCAATTGGAATAGTTAAATTTTTAGTAAAAAAAATTAATTTTCAGCCAAAGAAATTATTTTCAACCAAAGAGATTTCAACCAGAAAAGATTTTAATTTTCAATCAAAAACAGTTAAATTTAACCAAAAAAAGACGACTTTTCAACATGAGATGAATATTTAACTATGGAAGATTTTTCAACCAAGAGAGAGAAGCAATTGTAAACAAAATGTTGAATTTTCAACCAAAAAGCTTAAGTTTCAACCAAGAAGATTTATTTTCTACCAAAAAGAACGAATTTTCAATAAAATACTTGAATTTTGAACCAGATACTTCAATTTTCAATTTAAAACAAACAAAAAAAAACGAATTTTCGAAAAAAACAGTTAAATACAATAATATAAAGCTACTTTTATAAATAAAGAATCATTTTTATTTAATTTTATATTGAAATTTGAAAAAAATTCCGCACGCTCTCGAAAAAATTCCCTGGCTTTAAAAAAAAATTTCTGGACTTTTCTAGATTTTTCCAGGTATATAAAAATTCCCTGACAATTTCAGGTTTCCCAGGTTTTTCAAGTAAGGTAAGAAATTTTCAATTGATTTGAAAAAATTGAAAAGATTTCTTTGGATTTCAAAGATATGAGGAGATTTTCAAATATTTCAAAGTATTTCCAAAGATTTTAGTATATTTTAAAAAATTTCAAGGAATTTTCAATAGATTTTCAAAGAATTTTATATAGCAAAATACCTACCCTATAATTAATTGGCCAGTGCCAAGGCTTCGAAGAAATTTCTCCTTCTTTGACTTTCAAATCAGAATTTCCTTGCAACATTACAGCATGCGATTCTATAAATCTTTTCAAAAATCCTGGCGCGTAAACTTGGAAACTCACATTCGGTACTGCAAAGAATAATTTAAATAACATATTGAAATCACTAAAAAAAGTTTTTTTTTTAAGTAACTATAGATTGAAATACTTACACTTGGCGTAATTATTATCTTCAATATTCCACAAGGCATTTTTGTCCCTCATATTAGGGTTGCAAGACACCTCTTGTTGATTGAAGGCCCTGAAAATATGATCAAAATTTAAAATAAAAATCAAGGAGAGACTAATTAATTATTCAGAAAGAACTAACCATTTCGGTAAGGTTTTTCCACTGCAGGTTAAAGCACAGTGATGTAAATAGTGAACGAATTTTAGTTTACTCGTGACGGTTTCAACAACATCTCCTTCCTTTCCATGATCTATCAAAACTTTCCAGACATCATTTGCATCTCCTGTTCCATTCTGCAAAAAAAAAATATATATATTTATTATTTATTTATGATTTTTTATCTTTTTATCAATATAAATATTTAAGGGTGGCCTATAAAAAACAAGTTTTTGGTCCTTTCTCATAAAAATTAAAAGTTTCATAGCTGAAAAAATGTTCAATTTAAATATTGAAAACTTAACTATAAAATCCATTAAAACTCTTCTTAATGTAAAGTTTTTAAAGTATTTATTTTTATAAAAACTTGGTTTATTTTCCAAAATCTTGTTATGGATTTTACAGAAAATCTTATACGATTTGAGAACGTTGCATATGGATTGACAGAAGTTTCCTTATTATAGCGAGGACATTTCAGTAAAATTAATATGAATGACACCATTTACCGCGTTTTCTAGAAATACTTATCACATTAATGTATTAAATTATTTTGTTTTTATATAAAAAGTTTATTTTTAAGGTTCAAAAGTAAGATAAATACACCATGGAAAGAAAAAAAGGAAAAATCTGAAATTTACAGATTATTTAAATCAGTTCTTGCCCGAATCATCCTTTAAATTTGACTTTGGTCCCAGGATTTTTCTACTAATATAACTATTAAATTAATTTTTTAATTATTGAAGTTGTAAGATTTTCGCTAATCGTGAATAGCGATTGAAAAATTTTTTTTGGTTCAAAATTCACATACTTAGTTGAAAGTGAAACTACTTTGTTAAAAATTAATTTTGTTGTTGTCAGTGATTCATCATTTTAGTCAAAAAATCTTTTTTGTTCAAAATTTAACTATTTTGTTAACATTAGGAAAAAATTTTTTAAATGAAAATGTAACTATTCCATGTTTGGTTGGTCCATCTTCTTCAGTTGGAAATTTAACTACTTGGTTGAAAATTTCTGTATTTTGCTGAAACTTTGTCTTTTGTGGCAGAAAATTAATCTCTTTGGTTCAAAATGCATTTTTTTGACTTGAAAATAAGTTTTTATAATTAAAAATTAATTGTTTTACCTGAAAATTTAACTATTTTATGTTTTGTTGAACATTAATCTTTTTCAGTTGAAAATTCAACTATTTGTTAAAAACTTTTGTATTTTGTTGAATCTTGGTCTTTTGTGGTAGAATATTATTCTTCTTGGAGACTATTACCTTTTTGGTTGAAAATTCATTTCTTTGATTGAAAATTCCTTTAAAAATTCAAAATTTGGTTGAACATTCATGTATTTTTTTTAAATTAATCTTTTTTGGTAGAAAATATATATCAAAGAATTTATTCACAAGGATTGAGGGATTTCTTTGGATTTCAAAAATTTAAATAGATCCTCAAATATTTCAAGGTATTTCCAAAGATTTTAAAGAATTTGATACATTTTAGTATATTTTAAACAATTTCAAGGATTTTTCAATAGATTTCCAGAATTTGGAGGAATTTCAAAGGATTTTAAAGATTTGCAAAGATTATGAAATATTTCAAGGCATTTACAAAGATTTTAGAGAATCTGATCAATTTCAAAAAATTTCAAGAATTTGAAGGAATTTCAAAGGATTTTAAAGATTTAAAGGGATTTTGAAATATTCCAAGAAATTTTCAATAGATTTGAAAAAATTGAAAAGATTT
>JAABKJ010013461.1:0-10304 GCA_011634705.1 Andricus grossulariae
CTTTTTCTTGAGCGCGGGTAACCATGCTGCATGTCGATCGATTCCAAATTAATTATACTTTTTTAGGACCCCAATACACTACTTTTCCGCGTTGTAGCGATTTCGAATTCCAAAAGTATTCATTTTCGACCCACCCTAATGTATATACTGCGACCAATGAGCCACAAAACTGGTTCTACATAATTTAAAACCATCAGTGTGCTAAGGGTTTAAGTTATTAAGTAACAATGTTTTTGAATTTATAAAAGTAGCTTACCACTAGATTGAACTATTTTGTTGCAAAATATTTTTTATTTTATTGTAAATTATAAGTTTTCTAACTGAAAATTTAATTATTCTATTTTTGGTTGAAAATTATTCCTTGTAAGTTAAAAATTCATATATTTTGTTGAAAATTCCTCTTTTCTCTTAAAAATTCAACAGTTTGATTGAAATTTGTTTTCTCTCTTGACTAAAAAATCTTCCTTAGATGAAAATTAATCTCTTTAGTTGAAAATTAATTTTTTGTACTGAAAATTTAACTATTTGATGTTTAGTTTAAAAATGTAACTTTTTTTAGTTGAAAATAAATGTGATTTGTTAAAAATTCGTCTTTTCTCATAGAAAAGTAACATTTTTGTTTCAAAATTCCATTTTTAAACTGAAAATATAACTTTTCCATTTTTGGTTCAAAATTTATTATTTTTAGTTAAAAATTCAACGATCTGGTTAAAAACTCATCTATCTTGTTGGAAATGCAATATTTTTACGTAAAATATTAGAAATTTTAAGAGTTCCAAATTGAGTTTAATATAGTACCCGCATTACTTTTACTTAAATGAATATATTTCCCTATGGTTTCGTGTGAAATCTCCTTCTTTCCCCTGCTTTTACAGGATTTGTATTCAAATGGAAAATGTCTTTCATTAAAAATATTAATATGTTAAATATGCAATTAATTTTTAGTTTATAAAGATAAAGTAAAAATTTATTTGAATTATTATGCAAATTCATGGAATTTTGGGTCAATGCTTTTTAAATTAAACAAAATAATTAACTCACTAGAAAATTGCACTATATTAAAAAATTATTTATCTTTAATAAAGTTATTTTTATAAATTAAAAAACAGTTTTTTAATTTCAAATATAAATCATAATTTCGCAAATACAAAACAAAATGTAAATATTGTAAAGGAAACGTTTAAGAGTGAATGATTTTGAATAAGATACTTTAAAAATTAAAATGTTAAAATTTAAATCTGCAACATTGAACCGTTTAAATTAGCGACACGAATTAAAAAATAGAAACGTCGGAATTAAAACTTTTGAAAACTGTAGAAACTGGTCTTCAATTTAATAAAGAAAAATGGAGACATATTTTAATTTCATGCCTTAAAAATGAAACCGTGCAAGAACCAGGCATTCAAAATTGAATTATTTTAAAATTGGAAAATGTTCTAAAAAAAGCGTAGAAAATGAAACAAATTTGAATTTGAATGGATTAATTAATTTTAAAGGATTTAATTAAAATTTGAGTTATAGCCAAAACCACGGTTTTTGCCGGTTTCGAAAAATCATAGCGAACATACTTGATGTGCTAGAGACTTTAAAAAGGATTTACATTGATTCATCTACCTTATGATTTAAGATAGAAATAAGAAGAATTATTTGAACATTTAATCTTAACACAAATAGGTTTGTTAGCCATGATTTTTCGAAAATGGTAAAAAATCCCGTTTTTGACTTCTTTGACCCCAATCATCTGAAAAACCTTACGTTCTAAAGAGACTTTGAATTCGGATTCGGATTCAGCGACAAAAAATCTACAAGAAATGACACATCTCAGCAATGTTGCGCTTTTAATTAAGTCCGCTCTATACAAATTAATGTACACATTACATTCATCTCTTATGTGGTTTTCTTTCTTCAACTTGTAACCAAATTTCACTTTCAGAAACTTTAGTCAGCGTCATATTACTCACAACCAACGGTATCGGAGTTTTCAAACAAACTTTAATATTGCACTTAGCAAAAAAGTGAAAAATCACAACTCTAAATATCAATAAAAGAAAACTGTACGCAAATGCATCTTCTTGGTCCAATTCCAAAGGGCAGAAAAGTTGGCGAATTCGAAACAATTCTTTCATCTTCCTTAAGAAATCGATCTGGATCTAATTTTCTTGGATTTTCGTAATGATCAGGATCATGATGTATAGTTTCAGTAGGCACTCATAAAATAATTCCAGGTTTCAGAGTAAAAGATTTCGAACCGGGTAAAGATGGAGGTAATTCAAAATCCTGTGTACAAGTGCTTTCTAAAATTGGTGCAGCTGAATGCAATCTCATAGTCTCGTTAATCACAGCATCCAAAAATTTCACTTTGTTGATTTCTTCATAACTTGGCTGATCATTAACTAGATTTTTATTATTTGATTCTTCATTTAAAACCGAATGAATCTGTTTCTGTAATTTTTCCTGAATTTCCGGATGAATTGCCATCTCATAAACCTGAAGCTGAAGTTGTATGGAAAGATCCAAAGAGAAATATAAACGCTTGTGCTGTTATTTCTTCAGTTGTCAGTTCTCGTTTCTTATCACTTTTACTATTATTTTAATCAGCAGCATCCATCATCAAATGAAGCATATCGGGTCGAAATATTTTTCTCTCTTTCCTTTCACTCATAGTGGATTCCACAATATTCCTGAAAAACTTCACTACTTGATGATAAAAAAAACTAATTCCAAACACTTTCCAGTAGAGATACACGTCGAGACGAGAATTTGTCGGCTCTCGCCTGATATTGCCCGTATTCGAGATATTCGGGCAAGATTCTCGATTATATTTACAGTTTGAGTTTGACATTTCGCGTAAACCTAAAAAATAATGTAGCAGAATTTGAACATTATGGAAGTGGAATTACGACGAATAAGAAGGCCGAAAAGAACCATCGTCAATTTCGAGCTCAGTAAAGTAATGATTTGATACTAAATCAAGTAATTAAGTATAATAATTTTACAAAATGTAACCAATTCATTGGTAAGACATTAGATTAGAAAATTGTAAACAAATTTAAAACTCAAAACGATAGAAAATATAAAGGAACTAGTCTAATTTCTCGTAACTACTAAAACAAGAAAATAAAGCAAATTAAAATATATGGTAAATGTCCCAGTAATCGTGACGATCCCAATAACCGTGAAACATAGTTATAATTTGAATATTGTAATGTTAAAAAATATGTTTAAAGCAATATTTAATAATAAAAACAATTTATTTGTAGCACTTTGTAGTAGCGAATGAAATTGTAATGCATTTAAATTGAATAAAAAGCAAGAAAATTGGCGTCACGATTACTGGGACGTTTACCTTATTATTTTTCCAGAAATTCGTTATATTTTTCGTACAAATTTGATTTATATTTCAATACTTTTTTTAAGATTTTCGGTCCTAAGAATCTTAATTTTGTTTACAATTTTCTAACCCAATGGTGTTATAAATAAAGTGGTTATTTTTCGTAAAATTATTTTACTTTAGTTAATATTAAATTATTTTATTTGATGGCCACGAAGCTTTTAATGGTCTTTTCTGGCCTTCTTGTCTTGTTTTCATGTGATTCCACTTCCATATTTTCCAAATTCTGATGCTCTATATTTTATATTGACGCGACAATGTCAAATTGAAAATTTTATCGAGAATCTTACCCGATCTTGCTCGTTTTCCGAGATTCACGACCAAAATCACGAGATAGGGACAACTTCTCACTGTCGTCAGTCGGGATAGTTCCCGAAATCGATGTTTTCTTGTCTCATCCCGCCCGAATGCATCTCTACTTTCCAGAGTATGGGAAAATTCGATAAGACGTATTTTTTTCTGGTTAACATTTCCATATTTACAGCTCGGAGATCCAAAACATAAAGCTCGCTTTCTGGAGTTGTTACACAATTTGTAGTAATTCCATAAGCACAACTCGATATAATATCAGCTGTGAGTTACTGGGATGATTTTCTTATTTCGAACGCAACACTTTTATCTTCAAAGGTATGATTTGAAAAATCTTTGGCTTCTTATAATAATAATCCGAACATTATTTTCATTTTGCTGGAAGTAAAAGAAGGACTTAGGAGTCTTCTTATTTCGTGCCATTTCTCATCCTTTAAAGAGAACATCTCTTTTCCAAAAAACGAATCTTGATCTTCATCAGCAAACCCCCTTCCATTGGATAAAATGTCAAAATTTGTGATTCCAATGCGGATTTCACGATTTCTGGATCACGAAGTATCATGATATGTTCATAAATTCGTAAAGTCCAACGTACTTAGCCTCGGAATATAAATTATATGTGTTCGATATCAGTCGTGGTAGGGACATTTCTCGAACAATTACTGGACTCGTGTTTCCCAGAAAGGGCGAAGGTTTTGTGTACGGAACTTCATTGCGTTCAAATATATTTGATTTTCTCCAAAAAGGTGGGTAAACTCAAAGAGAACAGAGAAGAAGTGATAAAAGCATAATCCAGAGATTAGTACTAGCTTTTGATTAGTATAACTACTATAAGTTTAAATTTCACAAATAAGTAATTTTAATAAATATTACTGTCAAGTTAAAACCTTCACTACTTGATTCTGACTGACTTACTGGATTTACATCATTTGTTTTGTTGAAGCTAAACATACGACAGGAAAACAATACTTAGAGGGCTGATCAAATTTACTAATAAATTGCATATATATTTTCCTTACAAAAAATAAGTCGATGTATTCTGTAATTATTCAGTTTGTAGAATCAAATGTTTTTTTAACCTAATTGGGTTTACGATTTAAAATCATAATATATATAATTAAAAAATAAGGTTAACAACCACCGCAGGGTCCCACTGGGAGCAACTGTCATCTAAAAAATGACATCGGCTCCCAGTAGGACCGCAGTAAATCCCATTCATGGCCACGTCTCACAACCGTGAGATGGGTTTAAAATATGGTTTAAAATAAATATATATATATATGGGGATTTACTATTGGTTTAAATATAATAAATTGTACTGAATGTTGTACATAATGTTGTATTTAACATCCATATTAAATAGGCAACTTACCTTCATGTGCTTTATGAGTAGAATTCCCAAATCCATCCATTTTTGGAGTTTTTAGTTTGGAATCAAGTTCTTTACCTTTATCTTCTTCTGAAACATCTGAGTCTAATCCCGAATCATTATTAGTGCTTTCGGGGGTTCTTAAAGCTTTTTCCAGAAATTGAGATATTTCGAGAATACCGCGAGCGACCACAGGTTGCCTATAGTGTTCTTTGTGGATTTTGTCATCGTGACCCATAAAATCCGCTGGTCTAGAAACCCTGTTGTCTGATAGCTCCTGAGCTATTGCGTCCGTTACGTCGTGTTCTCGCAAATACCTTGCTCGGATTTTTCTTTAGGTTCGGCTACTCCAAACATATTGGCTAGTTTTTGAACTAGCAGAGTGAAACAGTGCGCGCCCTCTTGCTAAGAATCAGGAAACGCACGTCCTTCTTTGTCACAGCTTTGTTTTCTGCAGACAAAGTATCAAAAATGTCCTTATTTACGACTTCTCTGATGGCTTCGTATTTCCTAAAGTCCGTAAGAAGACTCCGTTCTAGTTTCCCGGGAATTCGCATGCAAAATGCCATAATGAGAATTATGATGGAGCAGGTGACGTCGAGCTAAGTTTGGTAAGAGTAACACTCTTCAAGTTCGTTAAGAGATTTCCTGTGAAGAATTTTGATGTACTTGTAAAAAGGCATGTTAGGTTATGAAAGTCTTTATATATGCGAGAGTGAAAAAAGATCATGGATTTTAAATAATATGAGATAATAGTATTATTAGGTAATGTGTATATTAGAAATGAGTTTATTGGAAATGTTGCCAAGACCTTAATTATCTGTTTTAAAGTTAATTGTATTATTGTCTATCGTTTCAAAATGTAAGCGTTTGTCTAAGTTTGATTCAAATTGAAAAAGAGTGACATTATTAATATTAAAATTGAAAATATGTGAGTAGTTACAAGCGTGTTTAGCTAAAGCTGTATTTTGAACATTTTAATCGATTGATTCTTCATGTTCTTTATTTCCAACATATAATGGTCTACTTGTACACCCGATGTATGTCTTTTTACAAGTTTTACATGTATGTCTATATACATAATTGCTTTTTTTTCTTTTTTTTATCTTTAGTGCTGTGAAGTAAAATTTTATTGAATTTATGTTCGACTAAAAAAAATAAGTGGATATTACATTTTTTTTAATTCTAAAGGGGTATTTTTCATAACCTGAATAAATGGTAAAATTATTATTTTTTTCTTTCCTGTATGTAAGTTTAAATTTTTATTAGTTTGATGATTTTGATTTGCTTTTTTGATTTCCTCATAACGTTCAAAGATTTTAATTTTTCACAATTCTAATGGATATCCGTTTCTTATAAGTGCATTTTGTACTAAATCAAGATTTTCTTGGTGGTATCTTATATCAGCTAGTTTAATTGTTCTATCTACTAATCTATATATGATGCCAATTTTTTTACAGATCTACAAAATTAATCGTATTATCTTTTGCCAATTCTATGGTAAATTCTAATTTATCGTCAGCTTTGTTAAATTTCTGTAAAATGTAATTCATTTTTTCCTTTTGAATACATAACGGAGTATCATCAATGTAATGAAAATAAAAGGTGATTGGACAGGTAACTGATTTAAAAAAATTTTTGTTCGATATTTTCCATAATTATGTTAGCTAAGGCTGCTGATATGGGTGATCACATATTATTAAAGCTTTATCAAAATCATTTTTGTTAGAAACGTGTATGTTTCAAGGTATTTCTATCTTTTTCTTATGGTGCTTCTAATTAAATTCCAAGAGATGTTAGTATACATTGACACTATGTCAAGAGAGATACTAAGAAGATTATAAGAAGGTAAACATGGGGAAGATGTAATTGGTCTGAACGGGTAACCGTTTTATGAAGTTTTGGCAACCCATAAAAACGAGGAGCTATACCATTAGTGCAAAGAAGTTATAAGTGTCGTTGCTTATTACATTCTTGTTTCTAAGAATAGTTAATAATTCACTTAGATTATTTTGAAATTTTTTTGTTCAATCATTTGGTAAAATGTTGTATGTTGATTTATCGTGTAATGATTGTAAAGCTTTACTAATATAATCTCTTTTATTCAATATACAATTTTCGTTACTTTCATCAGCTGAGGTTATTATAATATAATTATTATTTTGGATAATTTTTTTTGTTTTATTAAAATTCTGACCTAAAGTAGAATTATTGATGGTAACATTTTACTTATTATAAATCTAGTTTAAAGTTCAATATACATATCATTTCGTACTGTATTTCTCAAGCCAAGTATGATAATGTTCATATTGTATTCAATATTAGTTATTAGACTCGTGATATGGTCAATTTTTATTATATGGTAAAACAAAATTTCCACCCTGACTAATTTTGTCGTTTGCATCTTTTGATATATTCTTATCAGATAGATTAAAGACCCAATTTTCTGAATCTGTTATTAGTTTTGCAATTTGTTAACAACTTACATTTTTAATTCTACTTAGTGAAATGATCATTAATTTTTTAACAAATTTTTGTATATCTGTTGTAGTGTTAACTAACAGATTATTAAAAAATATGCGAAAAAATGAGTATAATTTTGTTTTCACAAAAATATAAATCTCTAGCGATGTCTTTAATTTCTAACAAAAAATCGGTGAGTTCATTTTTTAATATTATTTTACCCATAAATTCAACAGATTTTTCTATTTTTAAACAAATCTTGTTGAAAAACCCAAGGATGTTTGAATTAATGTGACAGATAATGTGGATAGGTAAAATACCTTCGTGTTTACATCTATGTAAAAATCTACGTTGGTTTTTTCTTTTTTCCATATAAAAAGTTAGATGATTTCACTTTTTGATAATCCAGACTGAATATTCTCCATGATCTTCTCTTATTTGTCTGTAGAATCCTTCGTTGTTCATATTTGATGTTCAAATTTTATAGGTTTTACTGAGGCCTATAAGGTAAACGTCCCATTAATCGTGACCTTTGTCCCAGTAATTGTGATGCCAATTTTCTTGCTTTATATTTAACTTGGATGAATGTAATTTATATTTGCTATTATAAAATGCTAGGAATAAGTGGGTTTTATCAATAAATGTTATTTTTAACATATTTTGTTAACAATATATTCAAATTATAATCAAGTCTCACGATTACTGGAACCATCACGATTACTGGGACATTTACCTTACCAATTTTTTTATCTTAACCATTTTTTGGTTGCCGACATGTTTCGACTAAAGTTTAAGTCGTTTTCAAGGCATACTATAAAATAAAGGTACAAACAACGTAGGTCAATCAAATTATAACTTAGTCTATATGCACAAAATGTTTAGTTTGGTGTTTACCTCATATGAAAAAAGAAAAACCCTAAATGTTGAAAGTTGTATGAGTCTTGTTAGCATTCTTTTTATTTGTTTAAAGAACTTATGTCAGTTTGTAATTATCATTAAGTTTTATAAGCAGTAAAATTATTTTTCTCAGAAACTAAAAAATTCAATTAGTGATTATCGCTTAAAAAGTTAAGGAAATATTACTTAACGTTAACCATAACCTTAAAATTTCATTTCTAGAAAAAATGTCTTCTAAAACATTACTAAATCAGTTTGAAATGAATATAAATTTTAGTAAGTGATTTGGAATCAGCATGAAAAATTATGTTTTATATAAAGTGTCACATCCGAGCACTTGTGGTAATCACCTATAATTTAAAAAAAAAGTCGATTGCTCTAGGTGATTCCTATCAAAAGTTCTACGATTTTTAAATGAAAAAGTACGTTTGCTCCCACTGTGCGCGGCTGATTCGAATTCGGCGCCGTCCTCAATGATTTCAAGAGCTTTGTTAAGTAGTTTTAAGATTTTTGTGAATGGCCAAGAAGAAGTAAATAATGTAGTGTCATCCGCATGCATTCCAATTGAAACTTTGGGGACCCCAGGGATGTCATTTACATATAAAATAAAAAATACTGGCCCCAGAATGCTACCTAGGGGTACACACGCTCGGATGGGTTTTTGTTTTGAGAGTTTCTGGTCTATTTTGTAAACGAAGTGAATAAGCCCTTTTGGAAAATTGTAATGAATTAGTTTTCTGAGCAGACCTGTATGTCAGAGACTGTTGAAAGCTTTTTTTACGTCGAGGAAAACAGCTCCAGTATGCCTTCTTCGATTGAAATTTAAGCTAATGGCTTCGGCGAGCTTGAGCATCATATATGTGCTGCGTAGAGTGACCTTTCCTAAAACCGCATTGCTGTGGTTAAAAGATGCTGTTTTTCTCGAGGTGGTAATTTACGCAAGTGAGTATTATTCTTTCAAAGATGGTATGGGTATTTGCTTTTTCTGAAAAATTAGGATATAAGCTACCTTCCAAGGCAGGAGTTCGAAAGGTAGCGTAGTTGATTTTTGATTTTGATATTGGCATTAAAAATAACGGAAAGGAGAAATTACTTCATAAATATCATTTGCAGGTTATATAACAAACTTGTAAAAATAAAGGCGTATTCAAATGCAAGAAACTTCTCGTCTTAACCCATCGGTCGCTGACTGTAAATCGATCCCTAACTTACCAAGCCCACTTCGCAAAAGGTTTGTTTGTGAATGCGCCTTCATGTTATTCTGTTCAAGGTACTCGTATCTAAAGGAATCCTTTTGGGTATCTACAGGTTTCTGTTGGAGCTCAAATTCTAAAAGATCCCAACTTTTATTTGAGCCGAAAATTCAGTAAACCCTCAGTTTTTTCTGTGCCGAGTCCAGTAAGTGTTAGGCCCTCTGGTGACTGGTCAGAGAAATAATATTTCTTTAAATCCCTACCCCATTCCAGCCTTTCGTGGGGAGCGGGAAGGTATCCCTGTGACCTGTCACAGATATCATGTTTGTTCAAACCCCTACCACTTTCCAACATCTTGTGGGGCCGGGAAGGCACCCCTATAACTAGTCACCAACCTTTTCCAATGAGTTTTAGTATGTGACGTAAACTAGCAAGATGGCAAATACTGCACTGTAATCCGTTACATTTCATCAAATTTATCACTAAGGTTCTCAGAAAATATCACTCCTAGAAAAAGTGCGTGCGATAAGATATATGTATCTCAGCCCTATGCATCGTCCGTGTATTTCGGTTAGTTCACGCAGCTTTCTCGTGTAAGCTCAGTTGTAGGTGGCGCTGGGTGGCATGTAAACCTGAATTTGTCAATAAAGACATGGCAGATGTACAGACAAGCTCTGTTTTT
>JAABKJ010013462.1:0-10304 GCA_011634705.1 Andricus grossulariae
TTTCATTCCCACTCAAGGTGGAAAACTTCAACTCAAAATGTTTTCGTCCTCTGAGAAACACGACATCTTCTCGAATGATAAAAAACAAAATCCGCAACAGAGGTCTGCAAAGAAAATAACTGTTGAAACTATAGCCAAAAAATCGATCTGAAAGACACATAATATTACCATATAATATTACCTAACTTGAAAATCTGGCACTAAAGCGTTGCACAAAGATCCTCGGCGTGAACGCACTAGGGGAGATCGCGCGCCACCCGCCCTATCATGGCATCTTGTTTACGTATCGTTCCATTACTCAAAGACATATTAATTTGCCACTCTGAAAATTGGGGGTCTTATAGGAAAAATCTCAGCTTTCTTTTCAAACTATTTTGAAGAAAAAAAAGTGTCGAAATTCGAAAAAAAGTCAAATTTATTGTTGATTTTCAAAAATTAGGGTCAAATTTTGACTTTTTTTGAAAATCGTTATGACCACCAGAAAGCCTTTAAAAAATCTATCAAAAACATACCTAGTGAAATGTCGTTTAAGGCAATAGGAAAAAAGTTACCCCTCTACTTTGATAAATAATTATCGAAATTAATTAATTTTTAGTGTGAGAAGAACTATCTAATAGAACTACAATTAGGCCAATTTTTAGCGCTATCAGACAACTTTCATTTTGGCGGAGGGTACACTTGAGAAATTATGCCCGATATGTGATATTCCAGTCTCTCTCTCTCTGATAAATAATTGGAAATTATAAAATTAAGTGGAAACTGCAAAACCTGAAAATTTATATAAAATTCAAATTTATTCAGAAAAAAAAAATTATTATTTGCACAGAGCGAGGTGTATGAGACATACTTTGATATGTACAAACATTACACGTTGTCAATATATTGTTTGTGGATGAGAAGCTAAGGACTGGGCGTCACTGCACTGAATTGTAAGATTTCAAACACTGGAGTAAATTCAGAAACCGATATAAATGCGTATCACACATTTCGTTATTTTCAGTATCATCAAAGATTGATTAAATTTTTAGTACGTTTTCAGTCAGAAACGACACACGGTGCGGCGAATTAGAAAATTGGGGTTCAAAATGATCCAGAGCCTACAATTTTTAGCCGATTTCGTCTTTTTTTTTAAATTGAAGCTAATTAAATTCTAAGGAGGTCTGTCGAGGCCAATTTTGCAAAAAGGCTCTTTTTGTTTGTTATTAAAGTTGCAAAATGCCAAAAAAACCAAAATTTTCATATTTGAGCTTCCTATTCTGTATCATTCATTGATATAACCTCAAAATGATGAAAAGCTGATAGATTCAAAGTCGATTAACAAATCCTGATAACTTAGATGAAGTTCCTGCAATCAGTTAAATTGTTATAAACAAATGTATAAACAAAATCGATTTTTGCTGTACATTGAAGCCTGGAAGCTCTTTTCATCACGTTTTTCTCCGCGAAATCGAGTGAAATCAATGTTTCATTAAAATGAAACACTGTAGTATTATTTTTTTGATTTTTATAAACAAATTTAATAAATAAGCGCCTTTGGATATATAAAATGCATTTTTTCTGCTCAATCATTAGTTTTGCCTTCAAAAATGAAAATTCCATGACAGAAATGAACATTCAACAATATTTAACATTGTTGTAAACAATACTGATTAATAAATGCATTAAGCGATCACTCTTTAATAGAAAAAATCCATTTTTTTGTGCATAATTGTTCATTTCATCCCTAAATTAAAATTCTGATGAAAGAAACTGACATTTGAAAATATTTTGTATTGTTATTAACAATTCTGATCAACAAATGCATTCATTAGTCGCTTTCAAATAGGACAAAACTCTTTCTTGCTGAAATGTTTATTAGATCATAAAAAATGAAACTCCTACGAAATATACTGATATCCAACAATATTTCTCATTGTTATAAACAATCTTGATCAATCGATTCTTAAAAAAATTCTTTCGTATAGAATAAATTTTTTTTTGGGTTCGATGGTTAATGATACCTTGAAATAAGGAACGGAATCGTAAAACCTCTACACTCAACATCTTTTTCCAATATTATAAGCAATGAAGATGAACAAAATCATAAAGCTTACCCACTTTTGGATGAAAAATTCTGGTTTTCAGCAGCGTTGTCCATTCTTGTCTCAATCATCCCCAATCAGCTGATCCTGGACGTGTGCATCCATGGGACCAGGGACAGTCTCCTTAAGGGTTCTGAAGTTGTTTATGTAGGGATCAGTCATGATCATGAACTTGTGACACAAATCTTCATTCGTTGGAATCCGACGTATTTTATGGGTATTGAATTCCCTTATCCTCTTCAAAATCGTATTATTCGCCTCTTGGGACTCTTCTGTCAATTGGCCGATAGGCAATGGGGCATTTTCAATGACCTTAGCGCTATATATGGGGATCTTCTGGATTGTCAGTCACATAGAACCAACTATATAAACACACGTAACGTTTTCCAGTTTCAATACCCGTAAACTCAGTCGCATTGCAACCAATGAAAATTTGTGTCACAAGTTGTTCATCATACCTGATCCCTACATAAATAACTTTAGAACCCTTAGGGAGAGTTTCCCTCGTCCCATGGACCTTTGTCCTTAATCCCTCCCTCGTGAAAAGAAATGCCAACTAAAGATTACGGTATAGGCCTGTCTGAAACCTGTCTTAAGGGGATATTTGTATTTGACCGAGCTTTTTTCAGGAGCTTTACAAAAATTCATAAAAAATACAATTGTTAATATTTTTGAATGGCAGTTTTTTTAAAAATATTTTTAAGCAGATCTTAAATTTAAAAAAAAATACATGGTTACCAATCGAAAAGAAATAATAGGGGGCGCTGTAGCATTTCAAGAAATGTGTCCGGGAAATGACACCCTCACTTGGCTTACATTATTCAGCTGCTCCAGGTCATCTGAAGCAAAAAACTCGAAGAGATTCTTAAAATATACGAGTACGGCTATAGCCGGGATTAAACCAAATGAAAAATATTGAAAATGGACAAAATGGCGCCCATTTGAAATTTTGTTTGCGAATTTTGATTTTTTTTGGGGGTAGTTTTTGACTCGTTGAAAATTCAAAAATCATTATTTTATATTTTATTTAGTTCAGGCTATAGCCAATCATCTGCTAAATATATCCTCCGAATTTGAGCTTGATCGGTATAGTGGTTTTGACGGAATCATGTCAGCCATTTCAAAAAATCATGTTTTGAAAGGAACTCAACTACAACCAGCCATATTGGATAAGCGAGCGCGCGAGAATGAAGTATATTTGAAATCAGGAAGGAAAACCTGCTTCACACGAACAATGACTCTATTATACACATTTATGACCTGCCTGCCTGTCAGCCGAGGCGGCCCACCACAGCGTGTGGCTGAGTACGCTCTGCTCTGCACAGTTGACCGTGCTGCAGCTTCGTTAAAAAGTCCGAACCAAACAAATCCCTTTGCGTACAAGTTCCACATACTATATACTATCAAAAAATATAACAACAAAAAAACACGATTTTTTGGTCCGGTCAAATAGAAATACCCCCTCAAACAGTATATTCTGGTTTCCAGAAGACCCTGACAGGAAGCCAGGTATAAACTTTACTGAGGTGTACATGCTAGAAAATGAGAGTCTCTCTATGTAGACAAAATTTCGGAAGGCCCTTTCGACTATCTAGAAGAACTGACTCTCTAAATTTCGACTCTCTAACCTTGACGCTCCATTTTTCTCCGTGTATTTACTTAAATTTAATATAAGAAGATCCCAAACTTCATTACCGTGCAGCGTCCAAATCTCACTTTGTACAAGAATATACTGATTTTCTCCCCTGTTTTTGACAGTTACCTATAAAACGCTGAACGTATCAACTTTGTAAGCTTTAGAAGAGCCAAAGTTTAATTTATGCATATTTTTTAAGCTAAATTAATGATTTTGCCTAACATTTTCAGAAACGAAAAAAATAAGACTTCTCAGTTTCTTTTCGACTTTTCCAGACTGAAATTTATTGTTAAAATAATATTACTGGCGACGTTTAGATAGTGGACCGCTATTCTTATCAGGTAATAATATAATCTATGAAGAGGATTAATACAATAGGTTTAAAATAACAGTAGTATGTGCTTGTTTTAAGAACATTAACCGCAGTCGGAGTTTCATATAAAAGATTGAGACGATTTGCTTATCAGAGGTTAAAAGATATTAAAATTCGTTTGAGAATCGTGTGCCAGTGTTGGAACCTGAATTGGAATATATAAATTAGTTAATTATAATGATGTACATCTGTGATGTTGATATTTAGCTTTTATTTGAATAGATACTTACCTTATTTGAGGTCAAACATTGTTTCAAAAAGTGCTTGTTTCGGTACTACTTTTTCTGTTGTTTTTGACATTGTAAATCTTTTGAGTGTGTAAGAATGTGTTATTACTTATACATTTTGAACTGTTAAATTACACTATCGACAGAAAGTTTGGATACGTTTCCTTTGACCGCTTGAAAATTCATACCTCACTTCAAAGTCGAATATCTATGCAGAAACTGGATAACTGTACAGTAGTCTTCATTTGAAATTTTCCAATTTTTTGTTCAAATTTTGGCCCTGGGAAAGAATTTAGACACAAAGTTTTAAACATATATATTGTGGGAACTGATATACATACTTCAGTGATTTTATTATGTCAAAACAAAAAAATAATAATTGATATACAATCATTTCTATAAAAATCATACGCTTATTTTTGTAAGGGGCTACAATTTCAACTTCAGTGTAAGTAAAAGCTTTTAAAAAATCTCAGCTAATACCGTATAATAAAAGAGGCTTGAAAAAGAGTGTTGGTAGTTGTATTATATTATATCAAATTCAGCCTTTCGGCCTAGAATTGATTTCTTGTTTACTATACACTTTTCTTTCTTAGTACATTTTCCTTAACCTAATTAACATTCAGCTTTTGCTTATATTCTAACAACTAATTACATTCTTTTTACATCCTTACAAACTATATTGCCCTTCTCTACACCTTGAAGCTCTACTCAATATGAGAAACTATACACTTGCCCTTTTCTCAACCTTTACATGATTTTGCCTTCGCTTATCCTTCCTCTTTTAACCTTCTATGATCCTTCCTCTCTTAACCTTCTATGATCCTTCATCCATCTCCGAGAAAGGGTTCCGATTTCGCAAATCCGTGCCGATCATCATTCGCCTCAGCGCACCTCTCTGTTCTATATTTTCCGCTCGAAATTTACCTAAGTGTTGGACATAGTTTTTGTCTCGCTTACGCCTCTCTCACCCCACACACGCTACTTAACCTTCTTGAGGAGGAGAACCGATCTCCTGGATCCGTGCTCCTTCTCAGACAACTCTTCTTGCGAAACAATTGTTATGTACAGTACTCACCCTCATGTTAATCCTATATACTTCTTCCCTGACTAAGTATCCTGGCATGCATTTTCCCAACCCCAAGGTCCACCTAAGATACTTCTGGTGCATTCTTTCCACCTCTTCACACTCTCTCCATCTCCAGATTTCCACAACATACAACAATACGCTTGCCACCAGTGATTCAAACATCCTCAATCTTCTTCGCAAATCATCCTTTAACACTTTTTCACAAATACCCCAAACTTGCTTTATAACCACGGATGCTTTTTTCACTCTCTCCCTTACATACTTCCATTTTTCTTAAAAAGCATACTTAGGTACTTGAATTCATTCACTTCCTCTAGTTTTTCACCTTTCCATTTCCATGTGAATTCTTTATCCTTCCCGCCTCCTTTTCTGAATCTTAAAATCTTTGACTTCCCCACATTCAAAATTAGCTTCTTGCCCTCCAAGTACCTTTCTAGCCTTCTCATCATTTCCTTCAGCGCTTCTTCCTTTTTCGCTAATCGCAAAATATCGTCAGCATATGCTAGCGTCAGTGTTGCCAGATCTCTGCTTAAGCGAGTCGCAGCTTGGGTGCCCCCGAGTCGCACGAAAACCGCGCACGCTTGAATATCCCAAAATCGCGCACTTTCGGGTTGAAGTAGACCGAAGTATCGACTTTCACACGCACGGTTCTCGTCGACGTTGCAATTGCGATTGCTGTTGGCGTTAACGTCTCAACCAATCAGATTGCAGGGGCCGACGTTGGCGGCTGCGATCGCAAAGATAGCTGGCGGGCAGGAGTGCCAACTCTTTACCGTGCAACGCCGTGAAACTCAATCCTTGCAGTTCGCAGCCAAAATAGCCTAATTCACGGGTCTCTCGCACTTAAGTAGCCAATGTTGCCAGATCGCGCGATTATTGACAAATTGAGCTGCTTAAGTGCGAGAGACCCGTGAATTGGGCTATTTTGGCTGCGAACCGCAAGTATTGAGTTTCCCGGTTAAGAGTTGGTATTCCTGCCCGCCGGCTACCTTTGCGATCGCAGCCGCCAACGTCGGCTCCGGCGCTCTGATTGGTTGAGACGTTAACGCCAAAAGCAATCGCAATTGTAACGTTCGCGAGAACAGGGCGTGTGAAAGTCGCTACTTTGGCCTACTTCAAACCGAAAGTGCGCGATTTTGGGCCATTCAAGCGTGCGCGGTTTTCGTGCGACTCGGGGGCACCCAAGCTGCGACTCGCTTAAGCAGGGATCTGGCAACACTGTAAGTAGCCCAAATTGCGACTTGTCGCAAATCACCGATTTCAGTCGCGCACAGAGCCTCTGAAGTAGCCCAATTTGCAATTAATCGCGCGATCTGGCAACACTGGCTAGTGTTCTAAATCTCTCTCCTCCTGCTACCGCTCCCCTCTCCATTCCCTATTGTAATTCCTCCTCTATATCTGAAATTAACACTGCGAATAGTATCGGGCTTAGTGGGCAGCCTTGCCGCAGTCCCCTATCTGTCCACAATGCCTCCGCCTCCTTCATGCCCACTTTCACCCTGTCTTTCGTTTCAGCATAAATTTCTCTTATCCTGTCTGCCAGACCTTTATCTACCCTTTTTTTTTCTAAAACCTTCCACAGCGTTTCTCTGTCTACTGACGGAAAAGCTCCCTTCAGATCTATAAAAAAGGCTCAGATTCTTCCTTTCACCTTTGCCAACACTTTATCTACCACATGTTGCAATACATACATGTTATTCGTTGTGCTCCTACCCTCACGAAAACGTGCCTGTGTATCCTGAGGAATCCCTTTACTCTCCACATCTTTGTTCAACCTCACTGCCAACACCATCGCGTACAGCTTATATGCAGTATTTAGGAGCGTAATGCCCCTGTAGTTTTCTACCTTATCCTTATCTCCTTTCTTGTGTACTTGTGCAATCAAACTTTCCTTCCACTTTTCCGGGAAACCCTCTCATTTCCAAACCTTTTTGATAATTCGTTTCAACCTTTCCTTTACCGTTTCCCCTCCAAATATCAAAGCTTCATTTACTATTCCATCTTTCTCTGCCGCTTTCCCTTTCTTCAGATTTTAAATTTGCAACTCTATTTCTTCATCATGCAGCTCCTACCCCCTTCCTCCTCTTTCTCCCTTACCCATCCTGACACCTTCGTCTCATCCGACCTGTATCCTACTTTTTTTTAAATAGTTGTTCCAAATTTCTTCCCCTATTTTATTGATTATTTCTTCTCTCCTCTTTCTCAACTTATTTATAAATTTCCATATCTCTCTCTCTGATTTTATGTCCCTTATTTCGTTCTCAAACCCTTTTTGCTTCTCTTCCTCCTTCCTCTTACATAACTCCTTGAACCGCATCTTGCCCTGCGCGTATCGTTCAATATCAAATTTCTCTCTTTTCCACTTCTTGTATAATCTTTTAACGTCCCTCTTCCCTCTTTCACATGCTCTATCCCACCATGCTACCTCCCAGTCTCTGTTTGATCTCTGACATTCTTCATTCATGCAGAGTTATTTCCATTCTTCTTCTACCCTTAGATTACCATATTCAACTCCTTTCATATTTTCTGTGAACTTCTCTTTTAACTCTTCTGTCCACATCTTTTTAAATCTCCGTTCACCCATCTGCACCATTTCTCTCTTTATCTGTCCTTCCAAGTCTACATAAATGGGTTGGTGGTCTGATTCCACTCGCTCCCCTACTTTAATCTTCTTTACTTTTATCCACCCTTTATTATTTGTAATGATATAATCTGTTACTGAAACTGCTTTCCCTCTCACAAACGTATATTCTCCCATTTCATCCCCCGTTATATTTCCATTTAATAAATCCCATCTTCTTTATTCTATCCAACCTATTAGACCCTCCTCGTCTTTGTTCCATACCGCATCTTTCGAGTTTCTTAAAATCCTCCTCTCGTTTATGTACTTTACCTTTTGTACCTGTCTTGGCATTCCAGTCACTTTTATGATTTCCCGTACACCTTTCATATTGTATGCTGTGATTATTCTATACCTTTATTTCCCTATTCTGATTCGCCTTTCCTCTATACTTCCCACTTCCTCCCCCTGTGCCTTTTTGTCCTCACTTGAAAAAATAATAATGTTCTCTTTTTCGTTTTCAAAACAACCCCTTGCTCTTCTTAACAACATTTACCTTTTATACTGTAAACCTCCCAATACTACGTTGGCCCGCCCTCCGTCTGCACCAGTATCAAACCACCTCACTCGCCTAACCTATCCTCTAACCTCACTTTCCTCTTTTACCTACTGTTTGCCTGTTAAATTTATCCTCTGTTGCTAAATATTTATTCAAAACCTACTCACCTCCATACGCTCCGCTACTAATACGCCTTCGCTTATTCACCCAACTAATTTTCACACAATCACGAAAAACACTCTACCCGTCACCACTGACTTCCACACAGCTCCAACACCAAAAATGCAATTACAGTGTTGGTAGTTCGTAGTCCCGTTGGTAGTCCCGCGCTCGGCTCCATAGTCCGGAAAAGTCGTCGGGTTGAGATTTACGACGTTGCCAGCTATTTAGTTACGACCTCAGGCATTAGTTAAGCGCCTTACTTTTATTAATATTATTCTACTTAGAAAGTATTTTTAAGTTAATGCTTGTTATTGTATAAAAAGTTAAATTGAATGTAGATATTTGTGACAAAGTTTTTTAATTTTTTTGATTATCATAATTTTAGATTCTCAGTTGATTAGAAATGTCTTCATCGTTCCTCCTTAATACCTTTTATCAAGTTTTTCAAGTTTCAGAACGTATAATTAATAATTTAAAGCCATTTTTGGTGAAACTGATGATGCTTTTCGATTTCTTCTAATTCGGTACCTCTATGCTAGACTCTCCAACAGAGTGGTCCACATTTTTCCCCCGAATTGGTATGCATATCGCCCGGAAATTTGTTCGAATCCACACAAAAATAAACTCATTTTTTGTTTTGTTTTGGAAAAAAATGATATTTAGAGGTGGCGCAAGCCCCATGAAGTTTAACACGTATTTTTCATAATAAAAAAAGACGTTTTCGTAAATTTAATTCAGCATCGTCAATATTAGGTGAATTGAATTGAAACTTAACATTTCTCTTCACAATTAGCCATATAATACGAATAAAATATTACTTTTTAAATATCACCCCTATAAGTCTATTTTATAGGGTCAAAAAAAAAACCCGTAAGTAAAAAAAATGGGTTTTGCGAGTTTTTGGCGCTAATTATGATTTTTTTTGCGGATTTTTACATGCAAGTTGTATCTAATACATAAAATACTACTTTGTATTAATAATTACATGTTTACATAAATAGTTTAAACAATTTATTATTGATTTTGACTATTTTCTTTTAGAATAGAGCTGGAAAATTACAGTTCTTTTTCCAAAATTTTTCACTTGTCCAATTTTCAATTAGAGTAAGATAAATTATTAAAATCAAGTTTAAAAAATTAATTTTTCAAATAATATATTATTGTTAATAATATTCAATTTGAGTAATGCTAGAAAGTTGCGGTTTTTTCTGAAATATTCAACTATTTGTCTACTTTTCACTTGGAGTGAGTTAATAATTAATTCAATTAAGCAAAAATAATTATTTAAACAAATTATTGTTTGTAACTATCTTCTTCTTTATTAATGCTAGATAGTTGCGGTTTCTTCTGCAATTTTTTACTTTTTACCCATTTTTTACTTAGTAAAGTAATAAATGATGCAAGTTAACAAACGTAATTGCCTAAACAATTTATTATTGTTTATAACTGTCTTCTTTTAGGTAATTAGTGAGGTAATAATTAATGCAAGTTAACAAACATGCTTATTTAAACAATTGATTATTGTTTATAACTATCTTTTCTTATAGCGTATTCGGTTATCCTGCACTGGTGCACGCCAGAGCACTCCGACCTGCTCCGAAGCGGGTCGAAGGGAG
>JAABKJ010013463.1:0-10304 GCA_011634705.1 Andricus grossulariae
GTCAGTCCCACCAAAACTTCTGTTACAGGGAAGGGGGGAGGGGGGCAAGGAAAGGAAACCGAGAGTCGCAATTGGTTCATGTTTTATGCTGAGAAGGTCACCAGTCTTGAATAAAGAAATTCAAGGAATTCATGGAATTCAAGAAATTCATGAAATGCAAGGAATTCATGGAATTCAAGGAATGCATGGAATTCAAGGAATGCATGGAATTCAAGGAATTCAGGGAATTCATGGAATTCATGGAATTCAAGAAATTCATGGAATTCAAGGAATTCACGGAATTCAAGGAATTCATGGAATTCAAGGAATTCATGGAATTAAATGATTTCATGAAATTCAATGAATTCATGGAATTAAATGATTTCATGAAATTCAACGAATTCAAGGAATTCAAGGAATTCATGGAATTCATGGAATTCATAGAATTCAAGGAATTCACGATATTCAAGGAATTCATGGAATTCAAGGGATTTATAGAATTTAAGGGATTTATAGCATTCAAGGAATTTATGAAATTCAAGGCATTCATGAAATTCAAGGAATTCATGGAATTCACGGAATTCGACGGATTTATGGAATTGATAGAATTCAAGAAATTCATGGGATTCGTGGAATTGACGGAATTTAAGGAATTCTTGGAATTCTTGGAATTTGTGGAATTCACGAAATTCGTGGAAATCAAGGAATTCACGGAATTCGCGGAATTCATGGAATTCCATGAATTCATGTAATTTCATGAATTCCGTCGTTTCCTTATTCCAACAATATGTGCCACTTAAACATTCTTTCGAAGTTTCACTGCTACCGTGCGTTCCGAGACACACATTTTTTTTAAAGCACCTCCTACTCATTTCCCTACCCTTTATAACGTATCATGGGGGCGGAAAGCAACCCCTGTGACAGGACACAGAAATAATTTTGGTCAAACTCCTACCCTTTTGCAACACCTCGCAGGGGCGTGATGCACTTCTGTGATTGGTCACAGAAATAATGCTGGTCAAACCCCTACCACTTTCCAACACTTCGTGGAGGCGGGAAAGCATATCTGTGACTGGTTACAGAAATAATGTAGGTCAAAACCCTACCCGTTTCCAACACTTTATGGGGGCGGGGCGGGAACGCTCCCTGTGGTTAGTCACAAAAATAAGTCTGGTCAAACCCCTGTCCCTTTCCAATGTACCTTGGGGTCGGGAAGACATCCCTGTGACTAATCACAGAAATAATACTGGTCAAACCCCTACCACTTTCCAATACTTCGTGGGGGCGTGATAGCAACCATATGACTGGTTACAGAAATAATTTAGGTCAAACCCCTACCCGTTTCCAACACTTCGTGTGGGCGGCAAGGCACCCCTGTGATTGGTCATCGAAATAATTCTGGTCAAACGCCTACCCCTTCGCAACGTATCTTGTGGTCGGAATTGCAACCCTGTGACTGGGCACAGAAATAATGCTGTTCAAACCCCAACCCCTTTCAGACGTACCCTGGGGTCGGGAAGGCACCCCTGTGACTGGTCACAGAAATAATTCTGGTCAAATCCGTACCCTTTTCCAACGTATCTTGGGGCGGGAAGTAACCCCTGTGAGTGGTCACAGAAATAATGATGGACACTTAATGGGGGCGGGAACGCACGCCTGTGACTGATCACAGAAATAATGTTGTTCAAACCTCTATAACTGCATTTCTCCCATTCATCTTCTGTGATTAGTCACAGAAATAAGTTCAGTTTTACTTTTCGAGTGTTTTTTAGTCTGGGACGTCAACTAGCAGGATGGCCGATATTGAGGAGACCAGTAGCATTAAACACATGGAAGAAAAATTAAGTTATATTTTTACCGGCTGTCTAGGCTCTATCCCTAAAATATGCTTTTTCATAGGATAGTTTAAATTACTATACTTTTAATATATTATCTGAGAGATGAATCCTATATGATTTCCCAGATTTTTTTCCTAGATAAATAGCATTTCAAACAAAATGTTTCCGGCCATACACAATTTGTAACATTACAAAGCTTCCTCTAGTAATCCAAATATTTTGCATGTGTATTTCCCTATATTATCATTTTAATTCATACTATCTTAAAATATATAGATTGAATAATTTGCCTGTTTCTCTTTCTTCTTACAGAATCTATATCAGAGAATTTAAAGAATTTATTTCCTGACTCGGATGGTGACGTCTTTCCTGATATAAGGACATCTCAATTTAAATTCAATCAAGGTCTAGGTCGTTGTGTACGAAGAATCGTTAATGAAGAAATGATTGAATTCATTAACTCTACAGTTATTGTATTTAGGGGGGCTCATGCTGTCATTGGATGGAAGCAGGGAGATATTATTAGTCCAGTATCTAATTTGTTCGGCGAAACTGAGCATGTGTATAATACACAAACCAACAAATTTGTAGAACTGGATCCAGTGGAACTTAAGCGCTTGGGTATTGGCTGTCGTTTGTCATTGGTAAGTGTGATTGATCAAGCTGCTGCTGCACGCAGAGGAATCCATCAAGCAAACCATCAAGCAAACCCTCATCCACTCCTCCAATCAATCCAAGAAAAATTTAAACAAGCACACCATAAAGCAAGCAAAGATGCATATTTTCAAACATTAGAGCAAACAAATGCTCTAGCATCCATTCGATCAATCCATACAACGTACAATGAAGCATACGATCGAGCGTACCAAAATTATTTAAAAGGAGGACGCTAATAATTAAATTCTTTTCAAAACTTCAAACTAAAATATAATATCGTTCATTATTCGAAGTTGAATTAAAACGTTACAATCAATTGAAATTATATTGAAAATTAATTTTATCAGTTGCCAATTAAAATATTCTGAAACTGTATGCCTACTTTACAAGAAAAATCATATTTTGTAATGAAAAAAGTATAATATTCAATCAAATAAATGTATGGATTTACAATTAATCAAAGAATATATTCACTATATTTCAAAAAAATACTAGAGCGAAGTGAAAATCGGTGGTCAACAGGATAGCATTAAAAATAACAGTGAATTCCAAAAAATTGAGTCTATTATTAATTTCTTTCTCTGTCGTCAACTTTTTTTTATATGAATTGAAAGTCTGTAAAAGATCGTCAATATTTTCTTTTGATAGACGTGTGAAGATATCTTCGATATATCTGTAAAACAAAATGTATGTGTAATCTAGTTTTTTGAAAATGTCATTCTCAAGTTCTTCCATGGCCAGGTCCCTGATACTATGTCAGTAAATTTGTATGCATTTACGAACCAAGTTATTGGGAATATTGGCAGTGAATAGCGATTTAAGATCCAACGACATTAGCCTAAAATTTTCCAGAATGTGTAAATTCTTAAGTTGTATTTTTTTAAACCCAAGTATTTTTTTGTTTAATATGCTTATTTTATTGCCAATTTAGTGGAACTAATTATAAATTTTGACAGGTAACCTAAAGTAGAACCAAAACAAAAAGTTACAGGTCTCATCGGAACATTTGGCTTGTGAATTTTCGGTAATCCATACAATTTTGGAGCAACCAAGTTGTAGCTCCTCAAAACCCAAGCCATGTCAGGTACGTTAATGTAACCGCTTTTGAAAATAGTACTGATAAGACAATGTAGTTCGTTTTCGTAAAGAATGTTCAACGCAACAAGTAGAGTTCCGTGGTAACAAAACAAGTTATAAAGAAAATAGACCGGAAAGATTCCAGTTTCCAAATATTCACTTTCCTGACGTAAATTGCCGCCTTTTGAAATCTACCAATATTGCTGTCATTGGGTAAGTCAAAATCCGAAAAGTGACACATATGTGCGTATTTCTAACAAGTAGAATTAAAGTAGTATACTATTCTTACGCTTTGAGGTTAGGAATACTCAAAAATCTTAGGACGCAGTTTTCTATGGAAATTACTAACAAATATTGATTCGGAAGAATATAAAACAGTAAATATGATCTACGTGTATCTATATTTCATGTTTCGTTCTAAAACAGTACTTTTTTCGATTTTAATTGACGCAATGTTTAACCAAGATATGTGCGAAGGTTCTTCCAGCTCAGAAAGAGGCAATGAAGTAAGCATATCGCAACACAATTCCGAGTTCGAAAACGAAAAGGACAAAAGGAAAATATGTGAAATCAACTGCAAAGTTGTGTCAATTTTTGTTTTAACATTAGTATAGTATTTTTCTTACTCCTTTATCAACTGTAACTTGATTCCTCATAAAGGAAAGATGACTTACTATTAAAAAGTAGTGCATTATTCATTATGATAGTCATTTTAATAAAATTTTTTTTTTGATTTTTCAATAATATATTGTAAATTGTCAGAAATATATTTTTCTTCGATGAATTGAATAAATAATATTAGTACATAACTCAGTTTAATGGCTTTGGTTGAAATATTATTTTTTGTAAGTGTTCTGCGTCAAATTATTTAAAGAAAATATTCTATTATTTATTTAAATGGAATAACAAATTTTGATTTCAGAACACAAAACATAATTTGAAGAAAAAAAATTAACTATAAAATAAATAGAATAGTATGATCTCTTATTGTTTTATTTACATTCAAATTAATTTCATATCCAATCAGATCAAATCTATTCATAAAGATTGCTGTATAATTGAACCATTTTTTTCAAATTATTATTCTTATATGAAGCTTTCTGTACGAGAAATGAAATAATTAATGTTAATAAAGTACATAAAATTGGCATACCTCGAAGCTCTAGGACGTTTGGCTCGGTTGATCACCACTCGATGCACGCGATCAGGCAGTTTTTCCTAATAGTTTCTCAAGGCACTTTTTAATTTTGTTTTATAGGTCGTGATAAAACGTAAATATAAGAGATAATATGATTATTATTCAATGCTATCCTTCATGTTTAACCGTGGTCAGCCGCAATCAGCTATTGTACTCATTCATATTTTTGGAGCCTTCACATATATACGAACCGCTCAACTGGTTTAGTACGAGGTCCCCTTTGCTACCTGTTCATCTTCCTTTCACTTTGATACGCTTTTTCTCGATAACTCATTTTCGGTCCTAAGGGTGGCTATCATTCCACCGCACATATGTAATAGTAAATAACGAGCACTACAAAGTTGCAAATGTTGTAGAAGGATTAGATTATACGTCTAAAATCTTCTTTGCGTTGAACTGTATGTACCCAGAAGCGTCATTCAGATTGTGGCAGTTCATACAAGTGGCGGGATACCAAATTCTAGATGACTCGATTAACAAGTCCATAAAGGAACTTGTGGGCTTAACGAAACGAGCATTTAAGGACTCTGGAATTCAAGAAGTTTTCCCGACCATTCGGGATGATTCTCTGTGAGATGTACCAAGAAAGCTTCCAAAGCAATTGCAATTTTATAAAGCATGTTAGGTTAACGAATTCTAATTTAAAAGTCATCCGTTGTACTGAGTCGAATTGCCACAAATCATTTTCGGCTCTAGACACCTTCATTAGGTATAGAAGTGACACATAAATCTGGTGAAGATGAAACAGTACCATCGCTGGAGAATAAATTGAATATTTTATCAATAAATTAGAAACAACTTCTGAATCTAATATTTCTTATCTTTACTTGCCTGATGAATATTCCGATTCATGTGATTCTGATTCACTTTCAGAGGAAGATTTACTTTAGGATGATGACAAAACGAAACATAATGCCTCTTTGGCAGGACTGGAATCAAAAAGCGTAGAGCAAGTTAATGAGGAACATATCAAATTTGCGGGTAAATTATATCAATTCCCAGGTTACCCAGAAGTAAAGTAAATACTGTTATTGATGATGCTTCAAAATTGTTCTAATCTTCTTGTAATTCCATTAAACACGAATCATGCAGTCGTTTGAAGAATTTAGGCGCTAGTGAAAGCTATTTATCTGAGATAACCATTTGAGAATATGCAGAATGAGAAAAAAATGTTTTTCACAATTCCGATATTATGATACATTCATTATACCGATACCTTACATAATAGGAGAAAGAACAGAGTTTAAAACAAAACCTACTGGTACAACTCGGGAAGGTGTTTCAGTTGTTCCTCAGTTCATTCCGGTCCGCTGCGTTTAAAAAAAAATTAATAGCTGAGGTATTTGAAAAACTAAAGAGTATGTCAATTTTTTTAATTCAAGACACGAAATCATCTTAACCCTTACTTGACACACTTCTGGGGTGATCTACATCATAGCGACAAAAATTGTTTAAAAAAATAATCTATTGAATATTTTTCCTTGAAAATTTTATCAGATCATCTTGAGACCTTACTCTGGAGGATTATGTAGGTTATGCAGCCAAAAATTAAACTTAAGTATTAATTAAATAATCATTGACGTAAGGAAAAATGGTCGTGGGGTGTTTTGCATCCCCGTGTGTCAAAAAAGGGTTAAATATTATTCAAAGTCAACACTGGAACAAAAACGAATTCTTCATAGCAAAGCATGTTTACCTTTGGATGTTCAGTCGAAAATAGAAAATATTTTCTTGTTCATCCTTTTTAATACTTTAGACAGTTGAACCTGCACAAATTCTGTTGTTTTTGAGAAAGTATTACAGGAACTAAAATGTTTGCAAGAAGAAAGAATCACTTCAAGAATTTCCAGTGTTGAAGAAAAGATATATTTCGATTCTGCACTAGTCGTAGGAGACAATCTTAACTTCATTCAATTTTTGAACTTGTCAAAAGCTTCCAAGCAAACAAATTTTGTAGATTCTACCTAATCGAATATAAAAACATAAACCCTTGTCTTTCATGAAAACGACTGCATACTTAGCAATATTTTAAATTATTATTCACTAGTAAAGTTAAATGATCCATCTTTGTAAGTTTTTAAGGAAAACTGTGCACTTAACGATATTCCTGGGTTCCACGTAATGGACAATCCAGCCATAGACGTGATACATGATTATTTGGAAGGAATATGTCGGTATGATGTTGCGCATGAGTTGCATCATTTTATTTACATTTAAACCTATTTTTCTCTAGAATATCTGAATACGAAATTACATTATTTTCATTACGGTACTAACAAGAGTACTAATAAACTCCCAGAAATGTTAGAATCACATTTATTATCGGAAAAAGTGCATAATATTATCTTCGTTTGAGATTTTGAATTTAATTAGAAATTTGAATTAGATTATCGGACTTCACGTAGATGAAAGTTGAGTTATGAGTATTGGCAAATGAGTATTAGCATGAAGCCAAAGTACCACTTTTTAGTTCACTAACCCTAAACGATAAGACAAATCAGGCCCGCAGTAAAAACAAACTTGTTTTCATGTTTTTCTGAAATTATTTCGGCAACTTGATTTAATCATGAAAATCGTATTTTAAAATGTCCTGATTCTGAAAACAAAAATAAGTCATTAATTGTGCTAAATTGTAGTCTGTTGGTTTTAAAAAAAAGATTTAATTGTTTTGTCTTACCATAAAATCACTTCGAGCTGTAAAAAGGCATGTAATGAAGCTATTTTTCAGACCTCGAGAGTCTTAAATTGTAACGTCACTCGCGTCTCGCTCTATAAGACGCCATTTGAAAATTTGCATAAAGTTCGTGCTATAAGATTCGAATTTGAAGCGCAATATCTGGTAATCATACCAGATAATACTTAATGTACCTACTTATATTTATTCTTCTTCCCTTGAACCTTCAAGTTTTGATTCTTCACGGTAAGTACCTCTTTACTTTATTTTCTCGTGTTGCAACAAGCAGTAATCCGACGCTTTCATATATTTTCCTTATTTTATAACGATAGTTACCTAAAATAATGAGTATATTGATATATTTTAATTATTATTTGAATTCAAATTAATAAAATAAAATTACCAAAGCTGAAATAACCCTAAATATATTTCTATATTTTGCCTACTGAAATCTAACCGAACATAACCTCAATATATGTGTATCATCAGTATCGTTTCTTTTTTTCCATAAGGCTTGAGTAATTTACACTTTCCGAAAGATATGATAGAAATACGAGTATATAATTAAGCTCTGTTAACCTCAAAATTTGTTTGTACTTTTGAGGTTAATTACCTAGAGCCATGCAGAACCGAAATACGAGAAGATGCTAGAAAACCAATCTCAGCACAGAATCATTGAAAAGATGATCCGGCTCTCAACTATCACGAAATTGTAAGTATAAAATGTTTTATGGTATAATGTACAATGTAGGTACACAACACTCAATATTTTAATTTATGAAAGTATTTGTTTCTTTTTATTCTAGGTATTCTCGGAGTTTGAATCTGTAATAGGATTAACTAATGCAGTAATTAAAGGCAATTGGGTTTCTGCATTGCCAGTCATGATGTCCTATTTCTTTGCCAGAAATTACGGATCTGGATTCTATAACAAATGATCAAATGACTGTCAAAATATTACTCAAACTCGCTGATTATTTCAAACCTGACACAAAAGTGGCTGACACGTGCACCACTTGGCACATTGCGCAGATTTATGATGTAAGTATTTATTGCGTTTGTCTTTTCATTTTGCAAACTAATATACTTGTATTTCTTTACAAAGAATATTTGCTTTTAAATACGAAATAAATATGAAATAAATACGAAATCTATATTTCCAGGATGGTACATCAGTCTCATCAACGGAACCTAAAGCTGCTGAACCACCGGGTCTGATTGCAATCGGAAGCAATGATTTGGCTAATTCAAAATTTACAGTTTACGTTGATCCGAAAGCCAGTTTTTGCGGTAATGCCATTGAGGCTCTTATTTAGATGTTCGCCTCGTACTTTGTTTTCAATGTCGAGTACTTTTAATACATTTGCGTAACGAAATAAAAAAGATTGTTGTATTCCAATGAAAGATAAGCATTTTATTTTTCCTTAGTTATTTATTTTCCATCTTCTTACACATAGAAAAATAGTTCGAGAAACTTCACCAAACTCAGTTTGGTAAACTTGGGACATATGGACACTTTGATAAGTGACAAATTGATACGAATATCTACCAAACTGTACTTAAATTAATATAGTACTTGGTAGTTGAAATTTTAATGCACATAATTGTGAAATATATGAAACATTAGATAAAGATTACTGAACAGTTGGGTGAAACGCGGTCGAGGGCTAGATAGAAAATGTAAGTGGGTTTACAGAAAAGGCATGAAGGAATCACTGACGCTCGAGAAACTTTAACTGAGAGTTTGGTAAACCGTAAGTTTCTGTGAATCAAAAAAACTTATACACAATCAACAGCATACACTGACATACACATTAGTCATTCACAGCCAACCAGAATATTATTTCGTCGCAAATACACTCACGACACCTACAAATACTTATACACATAAAATACACACATACATAAACCTAATATAACACTACACATACTATATAAGACGCTTTCGACAAAACCACGCATGCACACGCTTAACGCTGAGAGGCAAAATTTGTAACTCTCTTATATAGTTACTATAGGAATTGATTCAGCACTTGTGAGAAACAGAGGTCAGGGGCGAATGTATGATTTTGTAGATGCCCCTAAATCAGTGTCACAAACTACGAATACCGCTACTAAAACTTGCCTATTTAATTCATATTTAAGAAATATTTTAATCATAAGAATGAGGGCATTGATAATAATAATTATATTGACAATGATAATCATAATAATCAAGTATCATAAGAAAAACATTCCTTAAAAGATTTATTATATAGGATGTATATTCATTGGAACATGTATTTTGTAATTGCCACTGTAAGTCCCAGTAATTTTCCACTTTTTCTTTGAATACTAACTTGTTTCTAGTATTATCTCAGTTAAGTATTATAATTATATCAAAGCACAATTAAACAAAGTCAGCGGGTGCCGAAAATTCGATATGTCAGGCCTTGAGTGCGCAACAGCAAAAATTGTCGAGAATATGAAATCCCGATATATGCGGCACTTCTCATTCTCGACAATTGACTCTATTTCCTATTTCCAGAGGAACTTTTAGCGGAGCGGTATTAGGGATAATGCCGTAAGGATGACAGGGATGGTAATGAAGCACTCTTAGTGCCGCATTGTGCCTTTGAATGTAGGTTCTAACCGCAGGAAATGGACAACTAGATAGTATGTGTCCCAGATGTTCGGGGTGTGCATGAGACGTTCTGCAGCTATCATATATATTGGAAATATTTATATATATGTATATATATATCTCTGTGTGTGTGTCCAGGGATTGTCCCGAAGGAATAACCCCTAAGCGGAGGCCTAGCAATCGTGCCGAAAGCTGAATGGCACCTGGGTGAGGTGCCTTAAACGGTGACTCTGGGATACCGGGCGACCTCTCAGAGTA
>JAABKJ010013464.1:0-10304 GCA_011634705.1 Andricus grossulariae
CGTGTGTAGTCACGATGGCAAAAATCCATGAATTGGGCTACGAACTGCTACCTCATCCAGCATATTCTCCAGATTTATCCCCCTGCGACTATTTCCTGTTTCCAAACCTGAAGAAATGGCCAGGCGATAAGAGATTTGGGTCGAATGAAGAGGTTATCACCGAAACAAACGCCTATTTTGAGGGCCTTGAGAAAACCTATTACTATTTGGAAGGAATACAAAAATTGGAAAAATGCTAGATTAAATGTATCGAGCTAAAAGGAGATTATGTTGAGAAGTAAAACGTTCATTTGCCGAAAAACAAATATTTTAGTCGAAAAGTCACTGGCTTATCAAACAGCCCTCGTATTATTCAATACAGAATACATAACAGGAGGGTTTGCTTTAATTTTTATATCTGAATCTGGAATAACTGTTTGAAGAAGATTATTATTTCTAATATTTTATATAGGAATTTTTTTACTACAATTTTTATTTCATATTGAAATTCAATATTGAAATTAATTTGAAAAAATTGTCTTTCAAATTATAATAATTAACTGACTACTAATATGAAGATCATATTTATCAATTATTTGAATATTAAGATTTATTTATAAAAACGTAAATTAATTTATTTTTATGAATAGAATTTGAAATTGAATAAAAGCATTTAATTATGAATCTATCAATTTGAAATTATTTTTAAATTGAAAATAGTTGATACAGTTTCACTCGAATGTTTAAATTTGTTTAACTACTAAGGCATTCGAATTGAAACAGTTAAATTTTTAACGTTAAAATCTGCAAATTGTTTAATTTTGAATAGATTCAGAATCGTCTTGTAAAATCAATTAGTGTTCAATTTTTAACTCTCGAACAACAGTTCAGTTTTAATAATCATTAGTTAATTTATATTTACAGATGATCAACTCAAAATATTTTTTTATCAAAAATTTCAAATTCAAAAATTTTTAATTTTTGAAGTCTTCGAAACTTCATTTTAGAATTCTTCAAATTGAAAATGTACGCTTCAAAATGAAGACATAAAATGGAAAAATTTTAATGTAGAAGATTTTAGATTCTCGCATTGTAAACTAAATGATTTCATATGCAATTTGTGATATTTCAACTGATCCGATATATTTTTCAGCTAAAAATTGGTAAAATCCCGATCAAAAAATAAGTTCACTGTCGTTTTGTGGGTTTTCCCGGTCTCAAAAAATGTCTGGTCCAGTGTATACCCTGATTTTTTAAACTTCACTTGAATGGAAATTCAGAATTAGTTCCCTATATAATTAGCAAAGATAAAATAAATTCCGGGAGGATGAGATATATCTGCATTCTGCAGTGTAGCTAAACCTGTTCGAAAAAAGAGGAATTTTTGTTTCGCAAGTTGAAATTACGTTTTTCTCTCTTTGCACTGACAAACTGACGCAAGTTGTAAAGTTGCATTTCAAAAGGGTTTAAAATTTTTTGTTACCTTCTTCCTTAGCAACTGCACATGTATTAGTTTAATGAACTGGTGTAATGATGATTATACGTTCACTGAGTCAGTTCCTAGGACTTATTTTTGCCTTATTTTCTTCATGAGGTATAAGGGCGTATCCACAACTTTACTTTCCCTTTAATAAAAAATGTTTAATATAATTTTTAATATTCTTCTATTTTTACCCACGGAATTAAAAAAAAGAAAGAATTATCTCAAATAATCACGATTCTATTTTTGATCTTACAATTAGTTAGTATATTACTGAAAAATTTCATTCGTCCTGTTGTTACTAATTTTTCAAAACGTTTTAGAATATTCCAGTACCTTTTTGGAAAAGTCGAGTGCTACTGAAAATTTTGTAAGATTCTAGTTCATTCGAAGATTGCGATCTTTCTCAAATATTTTAAACTGAATGTTACATTTTGGAGCTTCCATAAAGGATATCACAGTTTTAGGGGGGGGGGGGTAGCCGAATTGTGACAGTCTATGACAGAGGACATTGAACCCCATTGATAAAATGTGACAATGGGGGGGGGGGGGTCGGAAATTCGTAAAAAAACTGTGACATACTTTATGGAAGCTTACTTTCCTATTTTCAGGCCTCGGGCTCATTTGAAATATTCAAAATAGTGCCAATAGTAGTATACATTTTGAAAAAAAGAACCAAATTAGTATCATGAAATTTTTGAAATATTAAATCCAGGGCTTAATTTTTTTTAAATTTGATATACAATGTACATCTAGCACAAAATCCAGTGAAATCTTTTTAAATCCCTTGCAATGGTGATATTCCTGAAATCCAGAGAAATCCTTATAAATCCCTTGAAATTTCATTTATTTCCTAAAGTTCTCTAGAAATCCGTCGAAATTCCTTGAAATATTTTTAACAGAATTTATATCTCGTTAAATTCATTGGAATTTTTTTAAACAACCTAAACTCTTTAAAATTCTTTGATATTTATTAACTCCCATAAATCTTGCGAAATCCCTCTTAATCCCACGAAAATCTAGTAAAATCCCTTAAAATCTGTTAAAGCCCCCTATAGTCCCACAAAAACTTTAAAATCTCTTGAACTCTTTGAAATTCAATCAAAATCTGTGGAATACTACCTAATTCGTTTAAATCCCTTTAAATTTATAAACATTTCTTACGATCTTACAGAATCTTTGATTTTTTTTTAAATTCTTGAAATCGTCGAAATCTTTTAGATCATCTGAAATCTTACGAAACTGTTTGAAATTCCATAGAAAATTTAAAATCTCTTGAAATTTTATAGAATCCTACGAAATTATTTGAAATCTCATGAAGTTCCTCGGAATATTTTAAAATACACTAGACCAAATCCATTTAAAAATCTCTCAGGGATGAAGTATGTTTTTTTTTTTCAGAGAAAATGAGTCAATACGTATTTTTCGGATTTGCGAAAAAGATAATCTTCAAAATTATGCACTTTTGAATTTTGTGCTTTGTATAAAAAAAATGTCTTTAAACATCTATAAATTGTCACTCAATTGTGAGGTTTGTCGCCTTATTTCAAAGTCCGCGGGAAAATTGTCAAAAGGTTAAAAATTAACACAATTGCGGCGATTTTTTTTTAAATGCTAAAAGTCGATTTAAAAAAAAACACACTTATATTTTTTCGCCATTTTTTTGTTGAGTTTCTACTTTCATGAGGAAGATATATTATTTTTTCATAAAATCGAATTTTCTAATTTTCATTGTAAACAACGGCAGATGCAAAAATATGTTAATATCAAAGTTTGCAGGTCTAAAAAAAGTCCTATGAAAAATACCTCTTGCTCTTTTGCAATATCTTGCATCGTTTACGAGGAAAATTCAAAAATTGTATTTTTAGGAAAAAAAATCACTTGTCCCCAAAAATGGTTCAACCCGCTTGAAACCGATAGAATGCCTTTTTTTATTAGCCGAAACTTTTCAAAAATATTAGAAGGAATAAAAAAGTCGGGCTTTGCCAGAAAATATTTTTTTTTCTTGTTTTCAAAATTTGAAGAAAAACAAATTTGTTGGAAACCCCCATCTTCTTTATTCTTTCCAATAATTTTCTACAGTTTCTGGTTATGTAACTCTATTAGCTTTATGCAGGCTAAACCGTTTTTGAGGCCGGGAGATTTTCTTTTTTAAATATAATTTTATTTTCCTCGTAAACGATGTATGATATCGCAAACGAGAAAGAGATATTTTTTTATGACACATGCATGATTTCAGCCCTTTTCGACGCTTATGAAGCGGGGCTAAAGCTCTAATTTGTACTCCCCAGGGAGTAAAAAGTACTTTTTACCCCGCAGGGACTGAAAAGTGACGTCAGAGGTGAATAATGAAAATTATACATCTATGATCTCGCATTTTACAATTATCAGTCCACTCAACGTAACAACTGTGAGGAAATTTTGGTTGCAGATAATAGGATTTTGCGGTTATTTATGGAAAGTTACCATATATACCGGTGAAATTACCATAAATACCCGAAATTTTCCATAAATTTCCGGAAATTTATGGAAATTTTTAAAAATGAATTTTAGATATTTACTGGTAAAATTACCATAAATGACCGAAAATTGCTATAAATTTGCGGAAATTTTAAAAAATGAATATTGGGTAATTTATGGTAAGTTACTATATTTACCGGTAAAATTACCATACATTACCGAAAATTTTTATAAATTTCCGAAAATTTATGGAAATTAAAAAAAATGAATTTTGGGTAATTTATGGTATGTTACCATATTTACCGGTAAAATTATCATAAATTACCGAAAATTGTCATAAATTTCCGAAAATTTATGGAAAAGTTAAAAAATGAATTTTGGGTAATTTATGGTATGTTAGAATATTTACCGGTAAAATTACCATAAATTACCAGAAAATTTTCAAAATTTCCGGAAATTCCTAAAAATGGATGTTGGGTAATTTATGGCAAGTTACCATATTTACCGGAAAAATTACCATAAATAACCAAAAATTTTCATAAATTTCCTCAAATTTATAGACATATTTAAATTGAATCCGTCAATTTTTTTATTGAATTTTTGATAATTTAGAATTAAGTTAACATAAATTTCATGCTTTATTCAAAATCTAATATGAACTGAATTTCGAAAAATGTCTGAAATAATCCACTTGTTATAAAAAATATCGTATGCGCAAAGGGGGAGAGGCACTTTTTCCCCTAGGTACACAATATACTATTTATACGAATTTTTTAGACGTGCAAACTTTTATTTTAACATTTTTTCGTGTTTGCCGTTTGCAAAGAAAATGAGATTTTATGAAAAAAATTCTAGCCACAAAAATAAGTTTAGTATTTTCAGAAAAACCGCCGCCTTTTTGTTAATTTTGAACCTTTTTTAAATTGTAGGACACAAAAGAAATCTGAAACAGGACACATTAAACGTCATTTTCTCAATTAAACTAAAATGTTCCGAAATTTTATTCGATCGTAGAAAATTTCAACTCAAATATTAATTAAATCATGAAATGATTTAAAGCCCTTTTTTTTGTGAAAATTTAGCAACAATATGGAAAAATATTTGGTGTCACTGTTTTGAAGATTGAAATAAAAGAAATATTTAATTAATGTAAGGTGGTCCAGCAAAGACTTTATTATTATTTAAAATAACCTATCAACAGTGGATATTTAAATTAAATAAAAAATGTATTTGAAAAACGAGCTTTAAGGCCACTACACAGCAGTTATTAAATGGAATTATCATTTTATATACAGTTTGGGGATACTTAATTTTTTTTCATTCTCCCAAAAATCAGAGGTAATTTTGACACCAAAAGTAACAATTTATAGGGGTGTACAATATTGGAAAGAAATAAAGCCTTTTTGGATCTAACCATATAGTTTTACAAATATTAATTTTTACTAAAATCTACTAAGAAAATGTAAGCGCTTACGCCCTTCATATTTTTTTATTTCTTATTTCTCGCCTAGCAACCGATGCTCCCTGTACCCTATAGGTGAAAGAAGATTCACAAGATTATAAAGTTGCACGATGTAAAAGACCTATTAGTAAGGGGCAACGTCCTAAAGTGGCTTCTTCCATCTCCACTTTATCTCTCTTTCTCTCCCTCTCTCTCAAACCTTACCCTTGCATGTCTCTTGGAATGTTAAAATGCCTCTGGTTACTGAAGAAAAAAGAAAACACAAGGAAGTCCCACCTTTTCTACGAAAGTAAAATTTAAATAAACGACGCTCCTGCTTGAATCCATCATTACATTCCACAAATCTAATTTTAACTTTCGAGGTTTGCCAAAAAATATATCAAGTTTAATTATAGTTATCTTATTTGCACTGATTGGTCCTCTTATCTAAAAGCATAATTAAAAATGTTAATTGATATGATTGAAATAGCAATATATAAGTAAAACCTAATTCCTATTTGTATTTTTCAATTGTAACTTCTCAAAATTTATATATTTAAGAATTTTAAGGAATATAATATTTACAATCTTAATAAAAATACTATGAATTTCAGGATAGAAAGGAGAAAAAAATTTCTTTTAAATATATTTTTATTCGTACTTTTCTGTTTTATACATAAAAGTTACAAAAAAAAAAATAAACGCAGTCAATTGAGATTAACAAACAAGTGCCAAAGCAATCACAGTTACAGTCATGAATGGGTGCGTAAGCGTATGATCGACCTTGAGTGAAGTCTTCATTGCACAATCTTCTCATAATCGCTACAACTGATCTAAATTAATTTTGTTAACCTTACATACACTTTCAGATTATGATTCTTTTGTTCTCAAAATCTGACTACTTTTTGTCTCATTCATACAAATAAAATGTCAAATTTCTAAAATAAATTGTTTGCAACCTTCCTCTGACCTACATTGAAAATTCATGTGAGACAAGCTATCCGAATACCAATAGCAGCTTAAAGCTAGTTCACACAATTAAGCAAATGGAGAACAAAATAAATAAGTCTGAGCAAAAAAAGGAAAGATTCAATATTTAAATATTTTCGTTTATAAATTGAAAATAGACTTGAAATTGTTAAAAATTTGCGATAAAACATATTTAATTGAAAGACTCATCGAATTGACAAATTCCGTATCGATTACGAATTCTTCCGGGTCCACAGTTCTCGATCATATCTCCAATGGGTTTTAATTGAGATATTTCTTTAACGATAAGACGAACTTCGTTTTTATCACCAGGTGCATCTTCTTCGCTCAGATCCTCAATCCTCGGCAATTCCTTTTTCAAGGACATCCGACTTTTCGAATCATTCCCAGGAGCTCGCAATTCCCTCTCAGCTCTTTGACCCTTGTCTTCATTTTTAACTACAGTTTTATTCTCCTTATTTACCTTATTTTCAACTGCTTCCGAGACTTTGGGGTTTTCTTGCTCCTCAATTTTCTCATCTTGGTTCTCCAATTTTTTGGGAAGAATTGCTTTCTCTTTACTGATTGGTGAAATCTTTTCTATTTTTTCGTATTCTTGTAGAATAATTGGTGCCTTCTCTTGAAGTTTGGGAATAATTTTTTCTTTGTCCTCAGTACCACTTGATTTCTCAAGAATCTTTTTCTGCAGATCAATTTTTGCCAACTTTTTATCACTATTTTTATTCTCCAGGGGCTTTTTATCTTCAAAGTTGTAAACTATTTTACCAGTTGCTTTGTCTACCTCGACAATCGTTCCGTGAGAAATTAATTTACCTGCCAATCCTTCCTTCCCTGGAATTTCCTGTTTTTCGGAACTTGGAATATGTGCTTCGCTTGAAATGATCTCCTGCATTTCGGCAATCAGTGGACCTTCCTTTTCCAGTTTTTCAGGAATGAGTTCTGGGTTTTCTTCTTTCTTCTTGTTGGGGATTTCTTTAATTGTATCCTTAATATACTTATCTGTTTTATTCAGAATCTGCTGGATGTCATCAATTTTCGGTAAATCGAAGGCCTTGATTTGATTCACGGCTGCTCCTCCACCTTGAGGTTCTTCAGATAGATTTAAACTTCCCAGTCCTTGACTTTGACTCTCGTTCTCTTCGGCATCATTCTGACCTTCAATTCGCAAAATCTTCACGCTGAGTGGATCTTTACCTTCTTCGACGATTTCTTCATCCTCGACGGACACTTTTTTGTTTCTGGAAGTAAGGCTTCTCAATTCTAAAATTTGAGTGGCAATGTCACTGAAGAGACTGCTGGGTCCTTTATCACCAGGAGTGGCAATCACAATCATAATATTGTCCAATTGTGCGTGAAGATTAAAACTTCCATCTTGACGTTGGTCGTAGGTCACTGGCTTCCCTTGAGCAAAAACTAGGAGGAGGGACAGTGTGCAAAGCTGACTTATCATGTTGCTAGGAATCGTTGCACCACGTATCAGCTAAACTCAACCAAGTTCTCACCAAGACTGAGTGAATTCATTGCTCCTTCGCCAGAAAACCCGGTAGAGATGCTCACAAAGACATGGAAGAAGCAGCAGAGGAGAGGGTAAGAAAATACGAATCCACTCGAAAAGAGAGAATGTAAGAAAAAAAAGTAGTAATAAATTATGAAAAAACCGGTTGCATGGTAAGGTGGAAGATAATATAAACATGAGTGATAATAATTGCGAGAGAAAATGGTTATATCGGAAGAAGATAAATTATAAAGAAAGGCTATTGAAATTTCCCTTCATTTGATAAGTTCTCCAGATCATGTTTTTCAAATTTCGGGATGTCCATTTTAATTGAGGAAAAAAATGCCCGATAATTGTCCAGTTTTTTCCCGCTTTGCAACAATTTTTCATTTTCATTGAAATTGAAAAATTTGAACTCTCAAAGCTGAAAATTTTTGCTTTTGATTAATAAAAACTGAACTGCAAATTAAAGCTCTGAAAGTGTAACTCTTATGAATTAAAATAATTTTAATTGAAGCTTAAACAAGTTTTTATTCCGAAATTTTTTAATCAAACGCTGAATAATTTACATGTATAAAACAATAGCTTTTAACACTTATCAATAGAACAAATTTAAATTAAATGCAGTTAAACTGCTAAATTCTAAACTTTTATAAATTGAACAGTTCAAAGATTTCTGGTTAGAAAATATAAAATTTTCTGAAAATTCCAGGTTTTTTTGAAGGTATCTCAAGTTTTTTTTCAGGTACAATTTTTCATAGCGCAGAACCATTCAAATATTTCGCATTTTCTAAAATAATCTTTAAAATAATTTTTAACGAAAGTGTTCACCTTTCAACCAAGTAGTTTTATTTTTAACTAAAATGGTGAATATTTAACTGGAATAGTGGAGTTTTCAAAAAAAAAGGTGAAATTTTGTTATTTTAACTTCTCTTTTGTTAAAGCTCCTTCGGCTTTAACGAACACATTTTGATCACGTGTCTCGTACTTCGCACTCGATTTTGTCCAAAATGCGAACTTTTCTACATTAGGTCAACACTACTATACCAAATGTATATTATATTTATTTCTGTACCTAAACCTGGGATTGTTAATTCAGATCTTGCAAAATAAAGTACAAAATTTATTTATTCTCATGATAGCTTTGATATTTGTTTCTTATCTTGCATTAAAGTTTTACCTCAACTACCCTGAAAAATATATCATTTCAATAAATTTATATTATCAAAATTCATAATATACATTGGTATTGAAACAAACGTATTTGCATTCTCTTGTTTTTATAATTCAAAAAAGTGCGCATCCTATAAAAAAACTATTTTGTTATTAAACATTTTATTGCAACTTGTGTGGTTTTTCCATATATTCAAATTGTTTATTTTTATTGTTATTTTTTACGATTTGAACCAAATATACGCATCCTAGCGTACAGTGGTTATAAGAAAAATTGTATAAGAAAAGTTTTTAACAAATTTGTAGATCATTCTTGGTTGAACAAATTTTGAATATTAATTTTTCTTCATCTGTTGTGTTTTTTCCAAATATTTAATTTTTTTATTTTGAATGCTATTTTTTACCATTAAAAAATACGCTTCTTTAAAAAAATTATTTATAACAAATTTTGATAGTTCCTTTTTGTGTGAGTGACTTTTGTTCATTCATTTGTTTCATAGCTTGTGTCGTTTGTCCAAAAATTTAATTCTTTTCTTTAACATTTTTTTTTCTAAGATCAAAACAAAAACTACTCAGCCTATCAAAAAGTGATTGCTAACAAATTTGTAGATCTTTTTCGAATGCACAATTTTTGTCTCTTCATCTTTTTACGTACCTTGCGTCGTCTATCCAAAGATTTAATTTTTCTACTTTTAATGCTATTTTTTACGAATAAAACAAAACCTACGCATCCTATCAAAAAGTGATCCATAACATATTTGTAGATCTTTTTTATATGCACAAATTTGGTTTCTTTTATCCTTTTTCATATCTTGCATAGTTTGACCGCAAAATGGAATTTTTGATTTTTCATTATTTTCTTGCGATCAAAATTTGATTTTTTGATTTTTGAAAAAATTCAAAAAGTTGTTATAACATTATTGTAGGGTGTTTAAAAAGTAAAGTTTTTCTCCTCTTGACTTTTTTCCATATCGTGCGTTTTTTGGCTTAAAATGTTCCTTTTCGTTTGTTTTTTTGAAATTTTGACAATTCTATAACTCCGAACATTTTTTTTATGACAAAAGGTCATTAGGATAAATTGTTCGTCTTTTTGAGCACTACTTTTTTTTCATTTGGGAAATTAAATTTAAATTATAATATATATATATATATAGTCCCGAAGGAATAACCCCTAAGCGGAGGCGTAGCAACCGTGCCGAAAGCTGAATCGCACCTGGGTGAGGTGTCTTAAACGGTGACTCTGGGATACCGGGCGACCTCTCAGAGTATGCAGCCTTATCCTTGCA
>JAABKJ010013465.1:0-10304 GCA_011634705.1 Andricus grossulariae
GAGAACGGCACATTTGCCAGAGTTCTGCTACACAGTTTTGGATTCTGGAGATCATTTTACATAATAATAAAAAAAAATCGAATGGACCTCGCCGATCCGACAGAAAGGGGGTTGGCGTCTGGACTAGATCGGGTGGAGGAGAGACGAAGATAGACGAGCCAAAAAGATAGAATAGATAAAGTGATATAAGATAGACTCTACAGACTACAGAGTATAGACATATTGGGTGGGACTATTTCGGAACTATACGTATATCCACTGGAAGCTGCAACTTCTTTTGCATTCGGCAAGGGCAAAAGGTGATTCATTACAAACGGTCATCACCCAGCCAATATATTCCTTTTTGAAAATGAAAAGTGAAAATGATAAAAAAAATGTAAACTTTTCGATTCGACCCAAATTTACAAAGTTAAGGATTTTCAAAATTTGAACAGCTCAAATATTTTTCATTCCAAAAATTATTTTTTTAACGTTTACCATTATTATCTGAACAAAAATTTTAGGTTTCATATTTTTGCACCTAATGAAACATTAACATTTTTAGTATTATGATTTTCACATGATATAAAAATATAAAATATAAAAACAGTACAATAATAATAAAAATATATATTCAAATATTACTGAATAGTCAAATAAAATGATATGAAGATAAAAAAATAAAGAAAGACACAAAAAATCGTGAAAAGTACAGGCAGCAAGAGTCGAGCCCAAATCATCCATCTGATTTAACAGCGAATGACTTTCGCAACGAAGTCCATATAAGCAGATTTTTTTTTCTCAAGAACAGCTGAAAAGCTCATTTTATTATTTTAACATGCAAGGTCTTGACCAGCAAAATGGGGAGGGGGTGTTCAACACAGGGAAATGGGGGGGGGGGGAGCGGCACATTACAAGTTTCATGATGATCTATTACTGAGAATAGTATAAATGAAAATAAAAAATTAATTCGAAAATTCAAAAGTTAAGCGGTTACCTGCAAGATAAATAAAAAGTAATGTACTGCTCTCCAGGAGAAATGACTTTGGAAGCGACTCCTGGCGGAACGTGTGTTCTCGCAGGAAATTTCCCCGAGATGGGCATGTCTGGTATATACCATCGTTTTCCAGACTTTTTTCGCTCTATTTAGGGAGGGGCAGGACTGCCACACTACAATTTTTTCACAATACTGGAACCCAAGGGGGATACTTGACTGCCGGTCATGCGGGCGCACAGTGGGGCGAAATGAAAAAAACTATGTTAAAAATAACCTGCAGGTCACGAAATTCTTCATCGATTTTTCATTTTTTTTTCAACAAATTCAGCATTAGATTCTCCAGAAATTTTTAGAGGCCGATTTTTGATTTTTTGTTTGTTTCAATCTTTATAGAGCTGCAAACAGGGGGGGGGGGATGTTGATTTTTTTAATTTTTCTTTTTAATTCTCTGTGCAAATTTTGCTCAGTGGCATTAGGCCTCAGGATTGATGAACAAGGTTCGGTGGAAGAAAAAAAATTATTTTCATGTCAAGTTATTTGTTATAAGCAAATATTTGCAACAAATAGCCACTATGATGGATGATGTTTTTGTAAAGTATATTTATGCATCGAAATCGCTCGTTTAGAGCAACGAGATGAAATGTGATCATGAAAATGTGGTATCCATATCATTTGTGAACTTTATCAACGAATAATATAAACAAATGCATTATTTAAACAGTTTTAGGCAGAAACGAACCGAATTTTCTTCTGATTGCCTTCAAGTCTCATTGCCTGCGATGCTCATCAATTTATTTTCGTTACCTGATATAATTCGTTAACTTCATCAACGAATAAAATAAAAATATTAATCAATAAATCCATGATCTGCACATTCCAGTGTACATTTGGTACATTCGGTTCGTTTCTGCGTAAAACTGTTCAAATCATGCATTTGTTTATAATAATTGTTCATAAATTAAAAAAAGTATATCAGATGACAAAAATACATCAATGTGCATCACAGATAATGAGATTCGAAGACAATCTAAAGGAAATTCGGTTCGTTTCTGCGTAAAACTTTTCAAATCATGCATTTGTTGATATTATTTGTTGATAAAGTTCACAAATGATATTGGATACCACATTTGCAAAATCTTATTTTCACTCTTCAGGGCAAGTCACCCCCCCCCTCCCCTTCAAACTACCGATTTCCGTAGGAAATAAATCCGCAATTTTTTTTTCGAAATTCAAATATTAATACCTGCCATCGGGCACTTCAAAATCCCCTGTAATCAACATTGGCAAATTGTGGATTCTCGAGAAATAGAACTCATACTTCAAGATTTCATTCAAACGTGTAAAAACAATCTTATTTTCTGATTTAAATGTAAAATTTGGTAATTGTTTAGATTAGTAAATTGAAAAAAATGTATTTATATGAACAATAAATTATTGTTTATCTTCATAATTTCTCAAAATTGAGCCAGAGATATCCAATTTCTTCTCAAATTGGTATCATATGGTACTTTTTGTTGAATAATTAAATAATTTTGATGCATTTCTTCTAATGTTTATCAAATCTCTATTTCTTCAAACAATTTTTATTTGATGAAGCAGTTTTTTTTCGATAACTTTAACAAAATGAAATAAAATAGAATACATACAATCGTTTTCCTGACTCTATAGTCTGTATAGGAAAGAATATATTAAACATTTTTTAATTGTTACAACAAATATGATTTGTTTAAACAATTTTTTTCCCAAACATATTTTAAGATCGTATTTTCTGAATTAAAAATAATATTGAATGATTTCGATAAGTAGTAAATTATGTTAAAAACATCATGCCATTGTTTAAACAATTTTTATTCATTCAAGCAGTTTTGTATTAAAAAATGTGGGTGAGTAATATAAAATATGATACATACAATTTAGAGATGGGACGAGCAGTAGGATTCCTACTGTTTACTGCCTTCGGGCAGTTTAATTTTGTACTAAATAGGTGAATTTTAAACCAAGTTCTGAAATTTTCAAGTCGAAAATCCGATTTTTCTATAAAACAGTTGAACCTTATTATGTTATTAAGGCCATGTGACGAGTGGGTCACGTGACTGGCTTCCTACCTTACAGACACTTTATTTATTTGTAAACTTATTTTCACACGAATAGCCACATCGAGTTGAAAATTTGGGATAATAAATAAGAATCACTAACAAACGCGGCTCTTGTCCTAAATTTTTATAATTATGAAAAAAGTTTTTCTGTAAATAATTTTTTTTTTGCTTTTTTCATAATTATAAAAATTTAGGGCCAGAGCCGCGTTTCTTAGTGCTTCTTATTTAATATCCCCAATTTTCAACTCGATCTGGCTATTCGTGTTAAAATAAGTTTACAAAGAAAAAAAGTGTCGGTAAGGTAGGAAGCCGGTTACGTGACCCACTCGTCACATGGCCTTAATATATAAAGCTAATTTGCCATTGAAATGTTTTTTCGGACTATACACTTTTAAATTCGAACTACACGAAAATTCAATGATTTAATAGTTGGAAAATTTTATGACACTATTTTGACACAATTTTGTCAAATTTGGGACACTATTTACACTATTTTTTATCTCTGAAGTGAGTCAAAGTAAGTCAGAGGCCTGCTATTGGTATAGATATAAATTTAAATTTCAGACTATAAACTGCAGACTATTTAACTGACAAGGTGCGTTCTCGTTAACTGTTGAAGCAGCTGCATATGGAATTTTAATTAATTTGTATCATTTCTGCTCTCTAAGCAACTCGGGTATTCAATCTGTTTGATTTTTTTTTAAAGTTACCTACTTTTTTTACAATAAGATAATTGTTGAAACTATTATTCGGGTGTCTACCTGACCGGGAAACCGAGAATTTTTTTTCACCGGGAAATGACCGGGAATTTGATTCACTGACCGGGATTTTTCTGTCGAATGTACTAACATACAAAATAAAATTGCAGATTTTGTTTTGGTTAGAAATTCTACTATTTCATTGAAAATTTAATTGTTTTCTTGAGAATGCAACTATTTTGCAAATAAACTCATATTTATTTTTTAAAAATTCAAAAACTTGGTTGAAAGTTATACAACTTTGTTAAAAATTAATATCTTTTATTGAAGATTCATCTCTCTCATGGAAAATGTAACTATTTCGTTGAAAATTCATTTATTTTATGGTTGAAAATTAGATTTTTTCAACTGATAATTTATCTATTACATTTGTAGAAAATTAATCTTCTTAGTTAAAAATTCATCTTCTTCGTTGAAAATTCATCTCTTTGGTTCAAACTTTAACTATTTTATAGAAAATTCGTATTTTTTTCTTACATTCAACTGTTTAGATTTGTATTAAAATCAATCACAAAAATATTCATTTTCTACGAAAAAGACGAATTTTCAACTAAAATGATGAATCTTCAACCAAAGAAGATAATTTTTAACAAAGTAATTCTACTTTTAAACAAGTATTTGAATTTTCAACAAAAAAAGATAAATTCTCAGCAAAAAATGTAATCTTTGATATTTTAAGAAAAATTTTATTTAAAAATTTTTTCAAATTGAATTGATCGAAAAAAGTACGACTTTTCAACAAACTAGATGATTTTTTAACCAAATTGTTGAATTTTGAAGTGAAAAAGACGAATTTTCCAAGAAAACCTAGTGAATTCTCACAAAAAATGTAATAGTCGATATTTTAACCAAAAAATATTTAAATTTAATTATTTTGTTGAGAATGCAACTATTTTGTTAAAAACTCATATTTTTTTATAAAAAGTTCAAAAACTTGGTTGAAAGTTATACTACTTTGTTAAAAATTTATCTTTTTGATTGAAGATTCATTTCTTTAATGGAAAATTTAACTATTTCGTTGAAAATTGGCTGCATTTTTGGTTGAACGTTTATCTTTTTTGTTAAAAATTCAACTATTTGGTTAAAATTATATTTTTTAGTCGAAAATTCATGTATTATATTAAAAATTCATGTTTTTTAATAGAAAATTAATCTTCTCAGTTAAAAATGCATCTTTTTCGTTGAAAATTCATCTCTTCGGTTCAAACTTGAACTATTTTATTGAATATTCGTATTTTTTGCATTCAACTGTTTTTAATTTAAATTAAAATCTTTTTTGGTTGAAATATCATAAATTATTCTTTTCGTTGAGAAATCTTTTTTGTTTCAAAATTCAATTGCTTGGTTGAAAGTTGAACTACTTTGTAAAAAAGCCGTTTTTTTAAACTGAAATATAACTATTCCGTTATTGGTTGATAATTTATATTTTTAATTGAAAATTTATCTTTTCTATTTGAAAAATTCAACTATTCGATTGACAATTCATGTATTTTGTTGAGGATTCAAGTATTTTGTTGAAAATTCTTCTTTGGTACTACTACTACTTGGTAGAAAATAAACTTTTTTGTTGAAAATCCGTAGTATCGGGTGCAAAATTCAACTTTTTTTGTGTGTGAAATTCATGTATTTGGTTGAAAATTCGTCTTTTTGTGTAGAAAATTAATCTTATTTTTTGGAAATTAATTTTATTGGCTGTGGATTCAACTACATACTTTGTAAAAAAATTCGTCTTTTTTGGTTTAATTTAACTGGTAGAGAATTTAAAAAAAAAATTAATTTATTGAACTGAAAATGTAACTATTTCACTTTTGGTTGAAAACTTTTTGTTTAATTCAACTATTTGGTTGAAAATTCAACTATTTTGGTAGAAAATGTAACTTTTTGTTTTTGGGAGGAAAATACAATTTTTTGTGGAAAATTCATATATTTTGTTAAAAATTCGTCTTTTTGGGTATAAAATAATCTTCTTTTTTAAAAATTCATTTTTTTTGTTGCGGATTCAACAATTTTATTACAAATTCGTTTTTTTCGGTTCAAATAAACTGACAGAAATTTTTTTTTTTGAATATTAATTTTTACTTTGTGGGTACAAAATTATTATTCTTTTTTAAAAATTCATCTTTTTGGCTGTGGATTCAACTATTTTATTACAAATTCGCTTTTTTCGGTTAAATTAAACTGGCAGACATTTTTGTTGTTGAATATTTGTCTTTTTGAGAAGAAAATTAATCGTATTTAGTTGAAAATTCATCTCTCTTGATTAAAAAATTACAATATTGGTGAAAATTCGTCTTGTTAAGTTTAAACTTCAACTATTTTGTTGACTCATCTTTTTTAGTCGAAAATTTAACGGTTTTGTTGAAAATTCATACGTTCATACATGAAATAAGAACTATTAAATCTTTAGTTGAGAATTCGTGTTTTTTGTATGAGAACTAAACTATACTTAGTTAAAACTTAAAGTATTTTGTTATAAATTTAATTATTTTGTTGAAAACTCAACTATTTTTTCAAGTCTTTATAGGCGAAAGTTCTACTTACTATAGAAGTGTATAGCATTATAATTCAAGAAACTCTGAAATAGATTCTTTTTGATGATACCAATTTCAAATATTTCCTAAGCAAATTATTTGATAATTTTGTAGATTTGAAGGACGTCGTCGACAGCGAGAAATCGCTGAACAAAACCCGAAAGATAAGTCAATTCTGTCGTTCAAATCAAAAACATCTTTATAGAGGTATTTATAGAGGATTCACAGGCACCAATATTAAATTTAAATTGAAACTCTTCAAGTTGAATTCTAAATCAAACAGATGAATTTTTAAATAACAATATTAATTTTCTGCCAAAAAGACGAATTTTCAACTAAAAATATGAATCTTCAACCATACAAATTATTTTTTAACAAAGTAGTTCAAAAAATGTATCAAAAATGTAATATTCAATATTTTAACCAAGGAAGATTGTAATTACAAATTTAGGGTTCAATTTTCAACCCTAAAATATTAATAGTCAAGAAGAAAGTTAATTTTTAACTAAACAGTTGAATTGTCTACCAAAATAGTTGAATTTTCAACCCAAAAATCAGAATTTTTAACAAAATAGTTACATTTTCCACCTAGGCGATCAATTTTCAAGTAAAATTATAAATCTTCACCCAAAAAATAAAATCTTCTGGCCAAAAAGACGAATTTTCTACAAAATAGTTCAATTTCAATCATAAAGGATGATTTTTTAAACAAAATTGTTGATTTTTTTACATAATAATTTCTCAACCAATTATGTAATAAAATTTTCAAACATGAAAGATGAATTCTCACAAAAAATGTATAGTTGATATTTCAACCAAAAAGTTATCATTAATAATAATAATAAATTTGAGTTAATCCAAAAAAGACGATTTTTCAATTCGGAAAAGATTTTTCAATCAAGGAAGAAAAAAATTAGACCAAATTGTTGAATTTTCAATAAAAAAAAGCCGAATTTTCAACTAAATATTAACACAGGGTGCACAGTCTTCCCCTTTTTTTCTTAGTTTCCCCTTTTTTCTTGAAATTTCCCTTTTTCTCCTATTCTCAACAAACTTCCCCTTTACTTAAATAAATTATTTATAAATTTTTTCCATTGGTTCAAAAATTATGAAGAATTTTTTTCGTGGAAAATTAATTTGTTGTAATTGAAAATTTAACTATTCTATTTGTGGTTGAAAATTAATCTTTTTGGTGTAAAATTCAAGTATTCCAGTTGAAAATTCATCAGTTTTGTAGAACATTTTTTGTTTTTAATGAAAATTTAACTATTCCTTTTTTTGTTGAAAATTGATCTTTTTAAGTTCAAAATTCAACTATTTGAAAATTTGTCTTTTTCAGTTGAAAATTCAACTATTTCGTTGAAAATTCATTTATTTTCTTGAAAGTCGTTTTTTTGTGTGTAAATTTTGTTTGTTTTTTGGTTGGAAATTCAACTATTCTGGTTGAAGATTGATAATTTTAGTAGAAAATTATTTTTTGTTTGTTTAAAATTCAACGATTCCAGTTGAAGATTCATCATTTTATTTGAAAATTCATCAGTTTGGTGAAAAATTAATTTTTCTAATGAAAATTCAACTATTTCGTTGAAAGTTCATTTATTTTCTTGTAATTCGGTTTTTTTGGTAAATTGTGTTTGTTTTTTTGTTGAAAATTCAACTACTCTAGTTAAAGATTGATAATTTTAGTTGAAAATTATTATTTTTTTGGTTTAAAATTCAACGATTCCAGTTGAAGATTCATCATTTTAGTTGAAGATTCATCTTTTTTGTAGAAAATTAATTTTTCAACTGAAAATTCAACTATTCCATTTTTGGTTAAACTGATCTTTTTTATATCACTCTGAACGGATTTTCAATAACTCAAGTATATCCAATTTTTTAAAATAAATTCTTGAATGGTAGAAATCATTGGAAATTATTTAAAAATATAACATTTCTTATAAAAAGTTTTGTTCTTTTCGACATGTAAAAATAAATGTTTCATCTTTCCCCTATTTTCCCCTTTTCCTGAGAAAATTACCCTATTTCCCCTTTTTTGAGCTCCTTTTGGGCTGTGATCCCTGTAAAAGCTATTTTTAAAATATTAAATTTGAATTTTCGCAGAATTCGGACTCCCCCATATGCAAAGTACAATTTAAATGTTCCCGCGCTTGGTTAAAATGTAGTTCCCGCCAAGTGGCGCAAGAGTCGCGTGAGTTGAGTTCGATTCATCGTTTTATGAACGCATTGTGATTGTTCCAAACGCCTGTAACGTCTGTAACTGACACTTGTTAAAATGTGAATTTCCGTTTTTAACGACAGATTGTGATCTAAAAAGTTGATGGAGTCAAAATTAAATTGATTAAATATCGCCGATAATGGCGCCACCCAGGGCCAAAAAAAGGCTTTCGTGGGTTTTGACCGGTAAGAAGATTTCTTATCCAGTTTTCTCACAACCTAACCACAAAATTAATGTTCGAAAAAATTACTCGAGTGAAAAACTTTCCAAATATTCATCGCGGAAGTGGGTAGCATTAATCAAAACAAACAAACATGCTTTGAAATGTTGTCATTTCAGTAAATTGCGATAGTTTTCATCATTTTCGTGATAAATTCCCGATTGCGAAACGAGAATATACGTGAATTTTTGGAGCATTCCGAAAACGTGTTTACAATTTTAAATTAGTGTTTACAAGCAGTGGTCCATTTAAATTCGCAACTCTTCTCGATTTCGTCAATATTTCGAAGGGGGAAAAATAAATTTTTCCGCTGTTTCTACAATTTGGTTATGTTTTCGTGAAACACTCTTTCTACGTGGCATAAGTTCTTTAATTGAACAATTCATTTGAGAAATTTGTGTTTTTTTTTATCACTTGGGGAGTACATTTTTTGTTTATAATGAAGAAATGTGTCTTTTGTGAATAATAATACAGAACATTAACCATTTTTTTTGCTTTTGTGTGACATTTTTGGTAAATATGACTTAGGATTTACGATGTTTTAATTTTTAAGGGAGACATTAAATTAGGTTTTTTAAACATTTAGTGCAATTTGTTTTTTGTTTTACTCAAAATTTAACTATTTGGTGAAAAATTTTGTTTTTGTTGTTGAACATTTATTTTTATAATTGAAAATTTAAGTATCCTCATTTTAGTTGGAAATTGATCTGTTTTAGCGGAAAATTCATGATATTTAGTTGAAAATTCCTCTTTTTTTTATTGAAAATTAATTTTGGTGTATGAAAATTGATCTTTTTGGGTTAAATATTCAGTTATTTCGATTAAAATGCTTTTTTTTTTAATTGAAAAATAATTTTTTAACTTCAAATTTAATAGATAAATTTTTGGGCGAAAATCCATATTTTATTGTATTAAATTCATCTTTTTGGTTGACAATTTTTTTTTATTGTTGAAAGTTCAACTATTTTGCTGAAAATTCGTTTTTATTTGGTTAAAAATTAAATTTTCTAATCATTTTAGTTAAAAATTCAACTATTTCGGTAAAAATTATTTTTTGTTTGTTTGAAGATTCATCATTTCAGTTAAAAATTGAACTGCTGTATTGAAAATTCGTTTTTTTTTTAATTAAAAAATCCTTTTCCTAACTAAAAACTTAACTATTTCATTTTTTGTCGAAAATTGATCTTTTTCAGTGGAAAATTCATGTATTTTGTTGAAAATTCCTCTTTTTTTAAGTTAAAAATTAATCATTTTAGTTAAAAATTCAACTATTTCGATAAAAATTACTCCTTTTTTTTTGGTTGAAGATTCATCATTTTTGTTAAAAATTCTTTTCATTCGTTAAAGATTGAACTGTGTTGTTCAAAATTCGTTTTTTTTTTTAAATTAAAAAATTCTTTTCTTAGCTAAAAACTTAACTATTCAATTTTTTGTTGAATATTGGTATTTTTTTATAGAAATTTAATTTTCTTGGTTGAAAAATTATCTGATTATTCGAAAATTTA
>JAABKJ010013466.1:0-10304 GCA_011634705.1 Andricus grossulariae
TGAAATTTCATTCCTTGGGTTAAAAATAAGTTTCTTTTTTATTGAAAATTAATTTTTTTTTTTAACTAAAAATTCAATCATTCAATTTTTCGTCGATTTTTGTTCAGACATTCAATCTTTTTGTTTCAAAATTCGTCTGTTTGGTTGAAAATTTAACTTTTCCTTAAAAAATTATTGTTTTTTTTGTTAAAAACTTATTTCTTTGACTTAAAATTAAACTATTTTATTTTTTGTTTAAAATTTATATTTTTTAGTCAAAAAGTCATCTATTTTGTTCCAAAATTGCCTTTTTTTTCTAGCAATAGAAACTCTTTAGTTGCATTTTTTTTATTGATGATGCATAATTTTAGTTACAATTTCATTTCTCTGGTTGAAAATTTAACACATTTGGTTGAAAATTCATTTTTTTAAATGAAAATTCATTTTTTATTTAAAATCGTTGCTAATGCATTTTTGATAGAAAATTGATTTTTTTCAGTTAAAAATGCACTTATTTTGTAAAAAAAATAATTTTTTTTTCGTCGAAAATTTAATTATTTTGGTAGAAAAGGCATATTATTCGGGTGTAAATTTTTTCTCAAAAATTTGTTTTTATTACTGAAAAACTCTACATTTTGGATGAGATTTTTCTTCTTTGTTGATTGAAAAACCTTTCTTGGTTGAAAATTCAACTCTTCTGTTGAAAATTCGTATTTTTTTGTTGAATTTGAGATCTTATCATTGAAAATTAAACATTTTTCTTGTGGAATATCAACTGTTCACTTTTTGTTTTGAATTCATTTTTCTTATCAAAGATTCATCAGTTTGGTTGAAAATTGAACTATTTTGTTGCAGACTCTCTTTTTCTTAGTTTGAAATTAATTATTTTAACTGAAAATATAATAAAAGAATTATAAAAACTTAGAATATCTTAATTTATAAGTAGATACACTAGGGGTAGGGTGATTCAAAAAGAATGACTTTCTAATCTCAGTTCTCGGACTCACCACACTATTGACACTAATTGACATTTTTTTTAGTGATGACACCATTTTTGTACTATTTCAAAAAAAAAAAAAAAAAAAAAAAAGAAATGACACCAAAGACCAAACTTTTTCATGATTGCCTGCTATTGCCACTATTGCTTTAATTTTCGCTGAAAAATATTGATGGACTTCTACGCTAATTCGCTAAAATAACATATCCGCCATCTCAACGAATCAAAACATACCGAAAAATTTAAAATTAAAAAATAATATTAATTTGAAATAAAATCTGTAAATTTGTAATCAAATAGTTGAATTTTCAACCAAGAAGATTAATTTTTTACCAAATAAAACGAATTTTCAACAAAGTACATAATTTTTCAACTAAACAGTTCTAACAGTGGATTTGATGTCAGTCTAAAATTTTTTTGATTTATTTTTAGTTTACAATTTTTTTGCTTCTAAAAATTTTAAACTAAATATTGGAATTTTGTACCAAATTGTTGAGTTTTTAAGCCAAAAATATAAATTTATCACAAAACAGTTAAATTTGAAACCCGAGAATGTAAATTTTTCACAAAATAGTTAATTTTTAACCCAGCAGTTGAATTTTTAACAAAATAGTTAAATTTTCAGTTTAAAAAAAATTAATTGTCAACAAAAAAAAAAAGATTTTCAAATAAAATTGTGAATCTTCAATCAAAAAAATTATCTTTTAAGAAAATAATTCAAACTTCAACCAAGGTGTTCAACTGGTTACCTAAAAAGATGAATTATCAGCGAAAAATGTAGTAGTTGATATTTCAACAGGAAAAAAATTAATTAAAAATAAAAAACAGTTGGATTTAACCAATAAAAATGAATTTTCAACAAATTACTTGAGTGCTCAACTAAAAAAGTATAATTTTTAACTAAACAGTTACATCTTAACACAAAAATTGATATTCTACCAAAAAAGACGAATTTTCAATCAAGTGTATCAATTTGCAACCAAATAGTTCAATTTATCACCAAATTGTTGAATTTTCGAGCCAAAAATACTTTTTTTTCAACAAAAAGTTAATTTTTAATTGAAACAGATTATTTTCTAATCAGACAGTTGCATTTTTAACCAAAAAGATCAAATTTCTACAGAAAGTAAAGAATTTACAAACTAAAAAAATGAATTTTGAACAACAACAAAATTGTTAGTCAAGAAAGAAAGATAATTTTAACAAAAAAGTTGAATTCTCAACCAAAAAGATTAATTTTTTTTACCAAAAAAGAGGAATTTTCAAGAAAGTACAACATTTTTCAACTAAATAGTCCGAACAGTGGATCTTATTTTAGTCCAAATTTTAATTGATTAATTTTTGGCTTATAATTTTTTCATTCCAAAAATTTTTAAATTAAATAGTTGAATTTTTCGTCTAAAAAAGATCATCGGAGTAGTTAAATTTTCATGTAAGAGATTCAATTTTCAATGAAAAAAAAAACGAATTTTCTACGAAAGCAAAAAAATGAACTTTTAAGAAAGTAGTTCAACTTTAAAGCAAGATGTCCAATTGTTGACATAAAAAGATCATTTTTAACGAAAATTGTAATAGTTGATATTTTATTTAAAAATATTAAAAATAAAAACCTTGTATTTAACTAATAAAAAAGAATTTTCAACGAAAAACTCAAATTGTTATCTAAAACGGGTGGATTTTCATCTAAACAGTTGCATTTTTAAACAAAAAATTGATATTTTAACAAAAAGGATGAATTTCAAAACAAATATATCAATTTTCAACCAAATAGTTACAGTTGCCACCAAATTGTAGAATTTTCGAGCCAAAAAGGTAAATTTTCAACAAAACAGTTGAATTTTCAACCAAGAAGTATGACTTTTTAAGAAAATTATTGAATTTTCAAAAAAATAATTCAAGTTTGAATCAAAAGAGATGAATTAAAAAAAAATGTAATAGTAGACTTTCTAACCCACAAGAATAAACTTCCATCCACAAATTTTGACTATGAAGCCTGCGATAAATAAATAGCAATTTTGATAACTTATAGACTGAGGATCAAGACTTCAAATGAACATTAAGATTCTTTTTGATACTTTAAAAATATCAGATTTGAGAACTATTAATTTTGTTTGAAAAGAATATATTTTTTTTCCACTGCACGCTTTTTTATTTCCGACTATACACATTTTCAAATGCGGACTACACATGAAATTAATACTTGACAAATTTTATCACGCTATTTTGACACTATTTTGTGAATTTGATGACACTATTCAATATATTTTTATTATCTAAAGTTCACTAGCCTAAGTGGTAACTTTTTAGTCTTGAAAACGCATGTATTAAATTGTCACATGCATAAAATTATCTCTTATTATATTATAATTGAAAATTTGTAAACTCAGAAGGAAAATAATAATTTTTCGTAATTGTTTCACATTTTTCTATAAAAAGTAATATTTATTAATTTACTCATTGTATTTTGTAATATTGACTCACCGTATGTCAAATTCTTACAGAAAAATTTGAAAAAACGAAGACAAAATTATTATTTTTCAAAAATGAGTCTATATATGCATACAAATTTAATACATGTATTTTCAAGACATTGACCAACTAAAAACAAAAAAAATTTAAGTGCCAAAACTCAAATAGGGGACTTCTGAATCATATCCGATTTTGATTTTTTTTTCTTTTGAAAATTTGTTAACCCGAAAGGTACAACATAGGCTGACAATAATATTTATGGGAAAATTTTTAATGATTTAGGTTTTACATGAAAAAATTAATTTTGAGTTTTGAAGATTTCACAGTACGTCGAGAAAGAATCTGGAAGATTTTAAGATAATTTTGTTAATTTTTCAGGATTTTAGAAAATTATAGGAAAACATTAAATTCTTTTTAAAAGACATTTAGAAATTTTAGAAATTTTAAAAAGATTAGAAAATTATTAGAATTTTGAGAGGATTTTAAAAAATTTCAAGCAAAATATAGAGTTTTTGAGATTTCTGAAAAAGAAGCTTTATAAGAATTTTTAAGAAGGTTTCAAAAAAATAAAAGCTTTTCTTGATTCCTGGGATAATATCAAATGATTTTTTATTGTCGAAAATTGAATTTTAAGAGAAACTTTAAAAAGATTTCAAGACATTTGAAATGATTTCCTAAAATTTCGAAAAAGAATGTAGAAAATTGTCAAGCAAAATTTTTCAATTTTCCAAAGATTTCAAAATTAAAAAAAAAAATTAAGTATGTTTATCAGATATTTAGAAGTTTAGAAAAGATTTTGAACAATTTTAAACGACATGTAGATTTTTCATGATTTTGAACAAAAAATTTAGAAACTTTTTCAGAGTTTTGAAAGGTTTCAAGAGAATAAATAAAATTTTATAAGGCTGCTAGGAAAATTTAAATGATTTTTTAGTTTGAAAAATTAATTTTTCAACAAAATTTAAAAATATTTCAAAACATTTCAAAAGATGTCTAAAAATGAAAAACGAAATGTGGATTTTTGAACTTTTAAACAAAAATTTACAAGCGTTTTAAGGATTTTGAAAGGTTTCAAGATATTAACATTTTTTTGCTACAACTCCTGGGAAAAATTAAATGATTTTTATTTTGAAAAAGTAATCTTTTCATGAAATTTTGAAAGATATCTAAAAATGTCGAAGAAAATATGGAAGGTTTTAAGGCAATTTTGTTAATTTTGAAAGATATTTCAAAAATCTTTGTAAAATCTATGAAAAAATTAAAATTGAAAAGGATTCCAAAATTTTTTAAATGAAATGCACATTTTCAAAGATTTTGAAATAAAATTTTGAAGCCTTTTAAGGATCTTCAAAGGTCTTAAGATATTAAAACAAGTTTTTCTTAACATTCCTGGGAAGATTAAAAATGATTTTTCATTTTGTAAAACTAATTTCAAGAGAATATTAAAAAAAATTTTCAAAAAAATTCCAAAATTGTCAATAAAGAATCTGGAAAATTTCAAGGCAATTTTTTTTATTTTGCAGAATTAAAAAAAAGGAACAATTGGAACCATTTTATAAGATATTTAGAAGACTTAGAAACAAAATGTAAAGTTCTGAAGATTTCGAAGCATTTTAAGAATTTCGAAAGTTTCTATAAAATTAAAAAAACTTTTCTCAAGATTTCTTTGGAAAATTCTAAATTACTTCAAAGATGTTTGAAAATTTATGTCCTAAAATATAAATTTTATCACTGTTGGTTTCCTTACTTTAAAATTAAAATCGGTTTGATTGAAAGATCAACTAATACATTTTTCATTGAGAATTCACCTTTTTTGATTGAAAATTCAACTACTTCGTTACAAGTTGAACTACTTAGTTAAAAAATCACTTTTTTGGTTGAAGATTCATGATTTTAGTTAAAAATTGATCCCTTTTGTCGCAAATGTAACTATTTTCTTGAAAATGCATGTATTTTGTAGAAAATTGGATTTTTATCAACAGAAAATTGATCTTGATTGAAAATAAATCTGTAAATAAAAAAATAAATCTATTTCATCTTAGTTAAAAATTCATCTTTTTGGTTGAAAATTCAAATACTTGGTTTAAAATCAATTGTTTTGCTGAAATTTCATATTGTCGTTTTGAAAAATAAAAATATTGTGTAAAAAATTGGTCTCTTAGTAAAAATTTTATCTTTTATGTTTGAGAAAATGTTTTGTTGAAAAGTTTTTTTTATGTATGAGTTAAACTGTTTTTAATTTAAAAATATAAAGATTTTTTAGTTGAAATATCAATTACCACATTTTTCGTTAAGAGTTCATATTTTTTATTGAAAGTTTAAATATTTGTTTGAAAATTAACTTTTTCGTTGTAATTTTGAATGGACGTACGTATATGAAATTTTCAATTTTTTGTTCTAGTTAGTCAAGATTTTAGGAAGATTATATTCATATAGCCACAACAAAAAATTCACCCTCTGTAATCGAAAAACAAGTAAATGTTAGTAAATTCTAAAAGCTGATATTTAAAAAACGATAAAAATTTGGATATTGAACTTTTATTTCTGCATTTTGGATTTCAATATTATTAAAATTGCGCTCATTGTTTAAAAAAATAGTAGAGCCCATTTTTTTCAAAAGCTCGACTCTATTATTTGCCAAATTTTTTTCTCTCCAATCCACTTTATAATGTTTATCTCTTTTTTCAAGTTTAGAAAGTACGTTTCGATATTAAATGCAAGAGTTAGGAGTTAAAAATTCAAGACCTGTATTCTCGATCCATTAGCAGTGATTGACGCCGAGGTGTTTGGATTTGTCAGGCAGCGACAAATCCGAAAAAAAAAGTTGTTCCTAGTGTGCGCTTTCGCGAAAATTTTGCATCGAATCTATAAAGCGATGCGATGTATATTATGAAAACCCGTATTGATAAAAAAAAAAAAGAAAAAAAATGCAGCTCGATTAAATCTGGGCTTGATTTTTCCTGGGGATTTAAAATGCGAATGTCGTCGTTTGCAATTTGCAAAACTGGGCGATTAAAGCGTGAGATTATTCCTCGGCTTTCAGACCATTAAACGCGTTCATATATGTTGTTAAAAAATATACAATGTAGCAAAAATCTGTAACGGGACGTGACCCTGCAAAACGCCTATGCAAAATTAAAATTGTTTATATGCAAAGATTTCGGAAATCGTTTCGCAATTTTTAGATTAGGGATCGTCCATTAATTACGTCCAATTAAGTCCAAAATAATTTCTCACGTAAGTTTTCTTTTTCTGATTATTTCTTTTATATTATGCTATTTAAAAATTGTTTTGAATGTTAAAATTACTTTTTATACTATTATACCAGGCTTCCCACTTATTTTTCAGAAATCGAACACATTACATTTTTTTGTTGTAAATTTTTTGACTTTAACTGTTTTTCCAGTATTTGAAAACTGTTCAAGGGGTTTGTAACTGTTATGGTCATTACCAGTGTTGGGTAAGTTACTTTTTTTGAGTAACTAGTTACAGTTACTAGATAAAGTAACTTTAAGTTACCCTAAAAGTTACTTTTTCACTTCTTTAGATTTCTAGTTTAAAAATCAAAAGAACTAGGATGTTAATTCATAAAAACTTAATTAAAAAAGAAACAGGCATTGGTTGAAGTAAGATTTTTTAGTCACATTTTTTAACCAAACATTTGTATTTGTACTAAAAAAACATGAAAAAATTTTAACCGGAAAAAATGAATTTTCAAGCCAAAAGGTCGAATTTTCAACAAAAAAGTTAATTTTCAACCAAGTTTGGACTTTTTACCAAAATCGTTACATTTTTAACCAAATACATGAATTTTTAATTAAATATTTGAATTTTTATACCCGCAATATTAATTTTAATCTAAAAACTTAATTTCAATCAAAAAAGTTCAGTTTGAACCAAACAGTTGAATTTTCTACCATTTTTAAACCAAAGAGACTAATTTCCAACAAAACAGTTGAATTTCCAATAAAAATTAAATTTTGAACCAAATAGTTGAGTTTTCTAACATTTTCAAACCAAAAAGAAGAATCTTCTACAAAAGAGATAAATTTCTAACAAAAAAGTTCATTTTCTACAAAATTTGGACTTTCTACCAAAATACTTGTTTTCAACAAAATTCTCAACGGAATGATTGAATTTTCATATCGAAAATATTAATTTTCAATAAAAAAGTTGAATTTTCTAGCAAAGTAGATGTATTAATATCATGTCAACCCAAAGAGATTTTAATTTGAAATCAATCACAGTTGCATTCAACCAAAATAGACGAATTTTCAACAAGACTGCTGAATCATTAGCTAAAAGAAATTAATTTTCTACCCATAACTGTCCCATAAGCCTTTCTACATAGGAGATAATATACAAAAAATACATACAAAGTAACTTCAAAGTAACTAAAATAAAGTTCCAAGTTACTGCAAAAATCGTAACTAAGTTACGTTACAAGTTACTTTTTAAAAAAGTAGCTCAGTTACTCTAAAAGTTAGAAATAACGCAACTTTTTAGTAACTTAGTTCCTTGTAATAAGTTATTACCCAACTCTGGTCATTACATAATTTCTAAAAAATATTATGGGAGATTCAGTATAGGCCCAAAATGATTTTCCTATGATAAATTTCTTATAATGTTTTCGCCATTCTAGAAAATTTTTCATAGAAAATCATAATAAGAAATTAAATACCGAAATAAATAATGTCGAAATACTGAAAGAAATGATGCAAAAATATTGAAATTACAAACGAATGATTTATTTACTTAAATTAGAAAACGACGTAGAAAAGAATTTCAAGAGATTTCCAAAATTTTAAGGAATGTTAAAGAATTTGGTAGGATTTCCAAAGTTTTCAAGGTATTTCAAAGGATTTCACAAGATTGAAGGGATTTGATAGGATCTTGAATTATTGCTAAGGATGTACGGGATTTAAAAAGATTTAGAAGATTTTAAGCTATTTTGATAGATCCCAATAATTGTCAAGAGATTAAAAAAAATGTAAATGGATTTTAAAAAATTGTCTAGGATTTCCAAAGATTTTAAGCTCGATATTAAAGTATTTCTAGAGAGAATTGTAAAACAGATTAAATGAAATTTCAATGGATTCCTTGCAATTCTAAAGATTTTAAGGTATTTCAAGGAATTTCACAAGATTTGAAGGATTTGATTGAATTTCCACGGATTTCATAGTTTTTTAGAGATTTTAACGTTTTCTTAGAGAAGTTTAATGAGTATGTTGAATCTAATTTATATTTGAGGGATTTCAGTTTATTCTAGTGAAATTTCATGATTTTCAAAGCAAAGATTTCCAGGGATTTTAAGGGATTCTAAGGAATTTCAAAAATCTAAAGGGAATATAAAGATGTTTTTGGATTTCCAAAGATTTGAAGGAATTTCGCAAAATTTGAAGGATTTGATTCAATCTTCAAGGATATTAAGGGGATTGAAAGATTTCTAGGGGGTTTAACGAGTTTTTAGAAAACTTTAATGAATGAGTTGAACTGAATTAAAATATTTAAGGGTTTTCAAATAATTTCTACTCATTTTAACGAATTTTTACGATTTGCAAAGGAAATACTACAAGGGACTTCAAGGGATTTTAAAGTATTTAAAGAGATTTAAATAATTTTAAGGGGTTTAAAAGGATTTTTTTTAGGATTTCTACAGAGTTTAAGAGATTTTGAGTTATTTTAAGGAATTTCACAAGATTTAAAGAATTTTATTGAATCTTCAAGGATGCCAACGATGTCTAGAGACTTGAACTTTTTTTGTTAGGAAACTTTAACGAAAAAGTTTTATTTAATTTTGCTCTCTAGATCTGAATAGTAGAAAACTACTAATTGGTAGTAGTTTTCCACTAATTCAAATAGTGCCGATTCGTTTACTATTCATTAGTAAAAATCTACTGATTCAATGAGTAAGAATAACTGACTAAATGAATTAGTAATTATATCTACTAAAGGAATTGGTAAATATATATGTAATAAATATATATGAGGGTCCTGTATTAAATTCAATTTGAACTGTTTCGAATTCCTGAAGTTCATAGTAAAAATATTCCATTTTAAACAAGATAGGTGAATTTCGAACCAAATAGTTGAATTTGGAACAAAAAAGATTAAATTTCTACCAAAAAAGACGATTTTTCAACAAAATACATAGATTCTCAACCAAATAGTTGATTTTTGAACTAAAAAATATCAGATTTCAACCAAAAATGGAATAATTGAATTTTCAGCTAATAAATTAATTTTTCAGAAAAAAACTACAAATTTTAAACTGAAATGATGAATCCTTAACTGAAATAGATGAATTCTGAACCAAAAAAGGAAGCATTTTTAACAAAAAAATAATTTTCAACCCAGTAGTTTTTACCTTCAATCTAAAAGATGAATTTTCAATTACAAAAGACAAACTTTCAATCCAATAGTTTAATTTTCAGTTAAAAAAATCAATTTTCAATAAAAAAATTTCCTAAAATAAAAGTAACACAAATTTTCAGCCAAAGTGATAAATTTTTAAATAAAATGATGATTCTTTTACTGGAATAGATGAATCGTTAACTGGAGTAGATAAATTTAAAGTCAAATAGATGAATTTTTAACAAAGGAGTTTATCTTTCAACCAAGTAGTTGTATTTTCAACCAAAAAGTTGAATTTTCAACTAAAAATGTACATTTTTAACTGGAATGCTTAATTTTTCAACCAAAAAGGTGAATTTTCAAACATGAAAATTAATTTTTATACAAAAAGATTAATTTTCTACCAAAAAAGACGATTTTTCAACAATATACATGAATTTTTAACGAAATATTTGATTTTTTAACAAAAAATATCAGTTTTCAACATAAAAATTCAATTTTTCAG
>JAABKJ010013467.1:0-10303 GCA_011634705.1 Andricus grossulariae
TGATGGCAATGGGTTCCAAAATGTTTGGCCTCCTTCCACATCAATGCAAGTGGTGTCTGAGACTCTACATACTACACTTGAACTTAAGTGAATCTTATCATCATTTAAATTAATAGTAGCGTAGTAATCGGTTATTTGCAATAATTGTATGTTTACAGGAACAACGTTTAATTTAGGTGCAGGTATATCACATTCTTCTACCTCTAATAAAGATACAGTTGTTATATTGAGTTGATTCGGCCCGCAATCGTACCCCACTATAGCTTCCGCAGTTGAACTCCATAGTAATAGTAACATTATGGGTCTCCATTTTTCTTCCTCACGTTTCATTTCTGGAAAATGAGTTTTGCCCCGTTATTAACTCATCCTTATTTATAGATAAGGGTGAATAATAGGTTGTACATTTTTAGAGAGAAATAATGTTAAATATTAGATTTTCCCCTTTTTTTCATTTATAGTTGAGTTGAATTTATACCTAGTCAAGTAGTTCCAATAGTTCAGCCAACATTAAGTGTCCAGATTGATATAAACTTAAGGTGAAATTTCGATAGGCTAATGATCCTCTAGTTTTAATTGTTAGGATAATGTCCCTGATAGTTGTTTTTTGTATGAGGTTTTGTCTCCAACCAATTACACAGCGATCATCTGGATTAAATAAATTATTAGCAAAAAGATGTGGCCATAAACTCAATATATCAACTCGCGTGACGATCAGATCACAAAGTTGGTCGATTCTTTTTCGGTAAATAGGGTCCATTTATCTGTAATATAACAGCAATTGGAAACTCTCTCTTAATTTAAATGTTTTCTGTTTCTAATTTTTTATAATTGGTTCAATGTGTGATAATTTAAGACGATCAATATGAACTACTTTTGGAGAATTCTTCATATTAATTTTTACGTTTACCTTTCCAAGAACTTCTAATACTTCAAAAGGGCCTGTATATTGATCTGCAAGTTTTTTTATTTTTCCTCCTTTTAATAAAAAGACATGATCGCCTACTCCATAGTTCCGAGGATTTGCTTTTTTGTCATAATAGATCTTGGATCTTTCTTTAGCTGAAATTATATTTTTTCGGGCTAAAGCCTTGACCTCATGATGACGTGTTACTAAATTGATCATATAGCCATTATAGGTTTGTAATGTTTCAAGTTCTGACGGAGGATCGCTAGAAGGTTGTCTTGCTTATTTACCAAATACTAATTCATAGGGAGTGCAACGCGTGCCCTCATGTACACTGGTATTATAAGAAAAAGTTGTTAATTCCAACCAATCGTCCCATTCGGCATGTTTCTGAACAAACTGTTTCAAATATTCACCTAATACGTGGTGTGATCTTTCCAATGATCCGTTAGATTGAGGATGGTAAACGGTTATTCTGAATTGCTTGATTTTGAATCTTCTTGCTAATCTCTTGAGTAAATTACCTAAAAAATTACTTCCCTGGTCAGTTAATACACATTTTGGTGCTCCATATATACAGATAAATCTTTTTTATGAAAGCATCTGCTATAGTGCTAGCAGCTTGATTAGGCATTGGTATCGCTGTACAAAATGTTGTAAAATTATTTTGGATAGTCAGAATGTATTCATTTCCTAACGTAGTTGGGGGTAGAAGGCCCACAACGTCCATAGCAATTTTTTCATAAGCTGTGCTCGGTGTATCTGTAATTATCATCGGGTTCTTAGTTTTAACCTTGACTGACTTTTTTAATTGGCATTGCAGGCATTGCTGAATAAACCTTTGTATATCAAGTTTCATGTTAGCCCAATAATACCTTTGGCGTATGCTGCTATATGTTTTTGTGACACGTATTTGAATCCTTGAATGCTAAACCAAAAGTGACTAGTATTTCTTGCCAAGATACATGATTAATTTGTGCAGTTTTCGCAAGGATAATTGATCTTAACTTTAGTTTTTCTGCTATTGCTTGTAGTGAATGTATGGCTGACTTAATGTTGTTCAAATTTTCAAAAAAATTACCTTTGTTTTCATCTTCAATTGGAAGGGCAATATGATATATTTGACCCTTTTTGATTTCTTTCGATAATCCTACCTGTAAATTTGGAAATATTGGCATTTCTCCTCGGGTTCGAAGCATTCTGGAACCTTTATCAAGTGGACTCCCATGAGTTGCTAAAAAATACACGTAATTATCTTTTCTCATGAGTAACTGATCACGACATTCAATTATGTTTCGTCCTAAAATGTTCTGTCCGGCTGAAGTTTTTTCTTCAGGGGGAGGCTCAGGTGGAGGACGACTAGTTTCATCCTTGCTTATTTCTACAGCGTTTTTTGTTATTGGTATTACTATTTGTTCAATTTCCTTAGAATCGTCTAAAGGATCTTCTATATCTAGAGTTAATTGGTAGTTTTCGTGAATATCCTGTTCCTTTCCCCTTCTTCTTTTGCTTCATCTTCTTCTCCATCTTCTTCTTCTTCTTCACTGAAAGAATTAGAATCTGTTGCACTTTCTTCAATATATATATCTTGATTTATTTGTTTTCTCAATTTCTTAGAAATATTCTTCTTTCTATTTTTATTTAATTCAAATTCAGGGTTGGAATCCGAACTGTCAATAATTTCGGAATCATTTTCTCTTTCTTTATTCTTCATATTCTTCCTAATGATTGAGGGACCATGTTCAGGAAACTTCCTGGGTCTCCCTCTTTTCTATATCGAAGGAAAATTACCTTTTTGAATGTCCTTTCTTTGTCTTCCCCTTTTCTTTTTCTCTAGAAATATAGTTTTATTCATGTTATCTTCATTAAAAAGAGAATGAAGTATCATTTCAGTTTTTTTGTTTGGATCATTTTCATTTTGGATTTTTGCACTTTTTCACTTTCATTTTTTGTTTTTAATTGTCCTTGAGTGAGTACTACACTCCATGTTTGCAATCCGCCTTCTGTATTTTGAGCGGAATTCAAAAGTCGATTTTTATTTTCAATTTCATCAAAAATTAAATCTGAACCCTTAAGATTAGGAGCTTCACATTTGTCCTTACCTTTTTCTTCTATTGTTTCATAATTAATTTCTTCATAGCATAAAAGATCCACTGGATTCTGCAATTCACAAGCTTCATCTAAAGTTCTTTCATTAGAATTAATGTTGGCTTTTTTAATATATTCTCCGCTAAAATATTCGTTTTCTTCTTTTATAATAGGATTCCTGGATAAAGCGTCAGCGTTCACATTCATTTTCCCCGCTTTATAGACAACATCAAAATCATATTCTGCTAGCTTCAATCTCTTCTTCAATCTTCTTGAACCAAACAATGGTTTATGGTCGGTTACAAGAGTAAATTTGTGACCATATAAATAGGGACGAAATTGGGTTATTCCATAAACAATTGCAAGTGTTTCTTTCTCATAGGTATCATATTTCCTTTCAGTGTCACTGAGGGCTCGTGATCCAAAAGATATTGGATTATCTTTTCCTATTGGACCTTGGGATAATATTGCCCCAATAGCATAACCAGACGCATCAGTTGTAAGAACAAAGGGTTTTGAGAAATCAGGTCGTATGAGAACGGGTTCCTCACATAATTTCGCTTTTAATGTCTCAAAAGCGATGTGCTGTTTTTCTTCCCAGACGAAGGGTGCATCTTTTTTTAGAAGTTGGGTTAATGGATTAGTGATTTTAGAAAAATTCTCAATAAACCTACGATAGTATCCCGCTAAACCTAAAAATTGTTTGATGTTTTTCTGAGTTTTCGGGGCAGAAAATTTTTGCACGGCTTGTATCTTTTTAGGATGAGGGCGAAACCCGTGTTTATCAATTATGTGTCCTAAATATGATACTTCAGCTCTTAGAAATTCACATTTATCGGGCTGTAACTTTAAATTGGCATTACGAAGTCGGTTCATTAATTCTGTGAATTTTCTCTCATGTTCTTCGAGACTATCAGCGTAAAGCACAATATCGTCTAAATATACAAACAGTTCTGTACCTTGCAAGCTGGTTAAAACAAGATTCATAAGTCTTTGAAATGTAGCTGGCGCATTTTTAAGGCCGAAAGGCATCCGATCAAATTCATAGTGTTCGTAGGGTGTAGAAAAATCTGGTTTTTGGGCATCTTGGGGATTCATTTTAATTTGGTGGAATCCTTAGGCATGGTCGAATACAGAAAAATACTAGGCTCCTCCTAATTGGTCTAGAATTTCACTTATATTTGGCAAAGGATAAGAATCGCCAATAGTTTTTTCATTTAACTTCCTAAAATCTAACACCATTCTCCACCGCTTATTTCCCTGCGAGTCAACCTTTTTTGGAACAATCCAAATAGTTGTATTGTATGGTGAATGGGATGGTTAAATTATACCGTTATCAAGTAACTCATTGACTTGACGAGTTATTTCCTCTTTATGAATTAGACGAAAACGGTATTGACGTGAAGCGATGAAAATATCATCTGTTGTAGTGATATGATCTTCAATGACAGTTGTAGCTTCAAGTTGTTCACCAGGGATATGAAAGCAATCTAGATTGTTTAAAATAAGTTTGTCAACGTGCCTTGATTCTTGTACCTGTAAATGATCTAATCTAAGTAAACTTTTAAGATGTTTGAACCTATCCTCATTATTGAAAAAGTATATAGGAAAAAGTTTATCAACATTGGAGTCTGAGAGCATAAATTCGTCAAAGATTTGATTGGGAGATTTTTCACAAAAAGTATCGCTATTTGAGCCATGGAAACTTGTAGATTGTCTTTTCATTTCGTCAAATTCTTCTTATGTGACTAGTGGTACCGTGATTTCCTTAGACTGCATTGATATATTAGCTATTTTCATGTATGCTTTACCATCATTGTTGGTTACTAAAGCATCGTCCAAAAATACACCATTTTCAACTAATAATCTTGGTACATAGCCTCTCCTTTTTTCTGGATTTTTAATCTTTACACAGAAATTTGAAATCGATCTTGCTGGTATGGTTATAGTTTCGGCGGTTCTAAAGGGATAGATTTGACCTTTTACATCAAGTGTTCTGGTTGCATAATTAATTTTACCGTCATTATTTGAAAAAAATTCGGAACCTAGAATTCCATCGTAATCTACAGGTACCTCATTAGGAATTACATTAAATATGGTAAATACCCAAAAACATTGACTTTAATTTGTCCTAAAGTATATACAGGGTGGCTATTTATTCCAGTTAATTTAAGTACCTCTGCTTTATTTATAGATAAAATATCCTGAAGAGAATGTTTTTTGATTAAATTTGGTCCTGAACCTGTGTCCATCATCACACACACAGGATGTTTTAAACCTTCAGTAGTTAAAAGGACAGTTGATACCGAACTTCCAATACTTAGGTTAACTTTTGCTGTTATAATTTCTGGATATTTTTCACTGATTGCAATGGGTGCTTTTAATTCTTGGTAGTTGTAACCTCCCTCGTTGCACCCTGATTGAGGGGAGTTTTCGCGTTTCCCTGGTTTAAATATACTTGTTCTTGTGTATTTTATTGAGAGAACCGTTGTAAATTTTCACCGTCATCCCTAATTTTTTGAAAGCAATTTTTAATAAAATGTCCTGGTCTGTGACAGTACGCACAAGTGTTATTGTCAGGATTGAAATTCCGTTGCGGCGTATCAAAACGTGGTTGATAATTATTTATTTGTCTTTGAACCTGATTCCAATTTCTATAATTGTTTTGTCTTTGACCCTGATTTCAATTTGTATTATGATAATTATTATAATTATTGGCATATTGATTGTACCGTCTTGGATGCCATTGACCTTGATTATCTCGTTCTTGCCTAGAACCTGTGTGAAATGTATTTTGTAGCGCAGCCGGATACTGTGGACCGCCAGCTGGTCGTAGATACCGAGGGTTTCCCTGAGTTTGAAACGTAGGGTACAAATTTATGGGGTTCGGTCGTTGACCTCGGTATTGGTTAGGAGGGTTTTCCCGTGTATGGCCTTGGAAGCTACGGTTGGGGAAGTTTTGTTGAGTCTGACCTAGAAAACGACAGGTGGGGGCTACGTGACCCTTCTTCCCACATATTTGACATCTTAAATCTATTTCTTCCTGTACCGTAGCTATTCTCCCTGATTTAATTATCTCTTTATCATTATTACTTGCTTAATTTCCGGTTTCCTGAGGTGTTTTAAATTTTCGATCTTCCCGCAATGCTTTTGTAGCTGATAACCTTCTTTCTACCTTAATGGCAGCGTCTACTGTTTCCTTAAATGACCTATGTTTTCCTATTCTTGATTCTAATTCCGATCTTAACCCACGCAAGAAACAATCAGTAATATCTGACGCTAAACTTCTTTCGAAAGTTGGATCTGTTTGTCCATCATTGCTCATTTTGTGAACATCTAATATTTTATTTCCGATTTCTCGGATACGCAGTGCGTAAGCTATAACTTTTTCGTTTTGTTATTGATATATTCTACCTAGTTCCCCCTGTAACTGATAAACCGTTTAATCTGGCGCATAAACCCTAAATAATTGGCAGAAAAATATGAGTCATTCTCTTATCTGTTTTTTTTTTTCAATTAGATTTTATATTTGAAGGATTATAAATCCCTTGTTGATTAATTTATTTGAAAACAGCAAAATTCTTATTTATTCAATAAATTTTATGACTGGACCGATTTTCTTGTAAACATGTGAAATTCAATGACTTTTGTTTTTGTTTCCCGGCCGATGCACCAAAAATAAATGTATGTGACGTCTTGACAACATATACATACATTTAAATTCCCTAAGCTGCTCGATTTAATTGTAATCGGATAAGACCACAATTTGGGACGAGCACAAAAGTCAAATGAATTGAATACACATAATTCACAATCAAATCAGTTTATTTAGATTACATACATAGGTTAATTTGTGAAGAAGAAAAGATGCGCAGGTGTTCCAAGATGGATACCTCAATTGATTTTAAGAAGATAACTGACGAATAACTGACTGGTGTTCACCTGTTCCAGAGTTTTTATATAGCATGGTAGGAAGAATCTCCTTGGAGATCCAAGCGTTGCCATACATTCCACCCTCATTGCAATTAGTTTTTATGACTAGCATGAGAAAACATTAGTTTTCCGTTTGGCAGGGCTGAACTGATCCTCGAGAAGGCTTTATAGCGTCCTTCCTTTCCAGGTACTGGGGAGTTCGTAAGGTGCATGATTCTGACCCCCTTGGTAGGTACGAGAGTATCCTCGTCATAGTAACCGTGCCTTCCCGTTCTTCTCATATGAAGATATCGACCACCCCACAAGACCAATTCTATTTTGATCAGCGCGTGAACTTTTGTTCCACATTTTAAAATACATGAAACTCGTATAATCATATAGATAATTATAATATATTATCGCGGTCACGTGACACGAGTAGTGAGCACATTCTCATCAAAACTTTGCTTATTTCATTTTTGTTTTTCATCTCGTGTGTGGGTTTCCAAAATATTTAATTTTTATCATGTCCTCAATACTATTTGTAACGATTAAAATAATAAAAGAACTATGATCAATGCTTATGTTACTTGAAAATTTGTATGTTTACATTCACATCTAGAGAAGGTATTAGATTTGTGTAAAATTTGACAGCCCCCCCCCCCTGTTTTGTCAAATGTCCACGTTTTGAGACCCCATGGACCCTAAAAACAGGGTTTTTACGAATGTGTCTGTCTGTCCGTCTGTATGTATGTATGTATGTATGTATTTATGTATGTCTGTGTGAAAGATGACTTTCGAAAGAATTAATCGATTGGATTGGCCTTTGGTATACTCTTTCAGTCTTGTAAACGAAAGGTCAAGTTCGTCAACCAGCCATTTTAGATAAAAATTCGAAAAGTTAGAGCAATTTGAAAATTTTCGATGCCATTTTTTTCAAAATTTCAAGTTATATGTGCAGCTGTTCATAGTACTAAAAAATTCTAACAATTTATTATCATGACATTTTTCGATTAAATTAAAATTTTCAGAGGTACAGCATTTTCAAAATCCAAAAGAAGAATCGAAAATTAAAATTTTCAGTCAAAGGGCGCACGATGTGAAAAAAAGTCGACATGAGAAAAATGTTTCTTTTTGCACGCCCTACAGTATTATCGTAACGACTTTTTGACTTTTCTTAAAAAATCGAAAATTCACATTTTTGTTACACAAATAATAATGAAAATTCAAAAATTTAATTTTACGGCAAAACTACGCAAGATACGACAAATGATAATTGAAAAAATTTGTGCATTCCAAAAAGATCTACAAATTTGTTAATGGTCACTTTTTGATAGGATGTGTTGTTTCCGTTTTATTCGTAAAAAATAACATTAGCAGTGAAAAAATCGGCCCTAGTAGTGGGCACATTCTCATCAAAACTTTGCTTATTTCATTTTTTTTCATCTCGTGTGTGGGTTTTCAAAATATCTAATTTTTTTCATGACCTCAATACTACTTGTAACGATTAAAACAATAAAATAACAATTATTAATGCTCATGGTATTAAGTAAAATAAGAGAATAATAAATGAAGTTACTTCGCATGCGGAGAAGGGATAAGGTTCCGTTTTAATAAAAATGTCATTTTTATTTCTTGAGCCTGCTCAACGCTATATTACACACACAGGTTCCTAAATTTCTAGCTAAAAACTCTTTAATATTTAAAGAATAATATTTTTGCTGATTATCGATGATCGCGCGTAAAGAATCTCTACAAAAATATCTTTCTTACTTTGGTACGAGAATTACACAAATTCTAAAACTCTATTTAGGCTGCACGTCGGGCAGTCCTAACATATTTAATTATTAATAATGAAAATCATAACACTATTATAAAATGGAATTCTTGAGGAGTTCGAATCTCTACGATATTTTCTAAACGAGGCTAAACTGATAGGTAGGAATTTTAAAGATTTCTTACTTTACAAACTATTCGTATTCTCTAGTGCTCAGGTGAATTTACTACCTGTTATTTTCTTATAGTATATTTTACTTGAGAATCGATTTATAGAGTAAGTAGTTCTCACATTAAGGCTTTTCCCAACAGCCCAAATTTATAAGTCAAAACACGATAATAATTTTATGGTAACTATTTAAATGTACAAAAGGTAATCAAGTAATTATCTTAATTATGTGGACACAGTGCCATTGAGATTATGACCTGTCGCTCAGGTGCTCCCATCTAAATCCAACGACAGTGCTGTGAGGGCACGTTCGCAGCTAATCGCCTGGGCCGAGGAATGCTCGAGCCTCAGGTAGCGCCCTTTGTTCTCGAGGGAGAACGGAAGAGAGAGCGAGTGACTTTAAACAGACTTTACAAAAATTATACTCTTAGACTTTTAAATCTCTTTTAGGAAGAAGATATTTTCCTCTGGTCTAAAATTCGTCTTTAAGGATTTGAATACCCAGTTCGAGCAGTATGACCCCTTGTTTGAATATAAATCAATTTAAATACGATTTTTAGTTAGCTTTTAGAATTATACTTAATTCTTGCGACCTAGAGCTCTGGTATAACCTCGGCTTTGCTCACGAATTTGAAATATAATCTTCACACGTCAAAATTTCTTCTTCAAAATAGCTTTTCGCTACACAAAAATTAGAGTACACACTCAAAATGATTTCATGTAAATCATGAGTCACAAGAGAATACCGAATATTTGTAGGCTCAAACCGAACGAGTCGAGATCGCTTTTATTCCGCCAGACTTGAATGTCCATTTTAGCCAGTCTCAGCCATTTGATCGCTTTTGACTCTCTTAGGGATCATTTCACTTCTGGAAGTGGATGAAATATGTGGCAAGGTATAGAGGACACGATCCTCAGACCTTCCTACAAGGTTTTCATCCTGAGATCTCGGCTATTTGGGCACAAGATTTCAAAGTGGCGTTTTGCTGCCGGGGATCACTTTTTATGGAGGCTGCTCCACATTGCCCTCTCTCTCTCTCTATCTCTCTTACGCAATCTCTCCCGAGTTGGAGTTTTAGAGTCTGCGCTCCGAGATTTCTCCTACGAGATGCTGCATTTCGTGAGCATCTCACAGGAGATATCTCCGTTGCCTATATTCAGACTGCCCTTGTAACTCGCAGGTTACACCCAGCGGACACGTTCTGGAAATGTTACATAACACAAAGAGAACATTTATACATAACATTGTTACAATCGTGTGCCATAACAATTACAGAACATAAAGGTCACACTGTTATGTAACGCAGTTACTGTAAGGATACATAACAGTTCTGAAATTCTGTAATGTAACCAATATAGAACAGAGTGATAGAACTTTTATGTCACTAGAATGTCACACGCGGTCCAAGAACGGAACATATAGGTCACACTGTTCTGTAACGCTGTTACTCTAA
>JAABKJ010013468.1:0-10303 GCA_011634705.1 Andricus grossulariae
GAACACGTAACCTCACTTTTCATCGGTCAAATGCGACCGACGAAGGATGGCAGTAATGTGATGGCAGTCATTCATGCAGTCATGGAGGCGAAAATGACTCTATGCAAGTATAAATTTAATTTTCATCTTGACGATTGGATAATGCAAAATATTACATCACAGAGTGCTGCAGAAGGCTATTTTCTCGATGTTCGGCGTGTTAGGAAAGCCACCGTTTTCTACGTTCGTGTCCAGAAAAAATATTTTGTCTTGGGTTTGTCTTGAAGACGTTGAAATGGAGCTTCGTCTCATGAGCCATACTTCATGGATATCAAATTTAATCCTATGTTTATGGTAATAGCTTTTAGTGGTAAGACGAACGGAACTACTATCGAGACACGGTCATTTAGGGTTGACGGCAGATGAAAAAGGGACCAGATAATCTGGACTTGAATTCAAAGATGATTTTGTTTTCTCAATTTTTATAATAGCTATTTAAAAGTAAAAATATCAGAATCTGTGGGTCTAACCGTCTGTATCCACATTAAGTTTATTATATTATATAATTTCCTATAATTTTTTCGCGATTATAAGAATGATTATAGCAAAAATTATGGGAATAATTGCAGGAAAAGTTATAAGAAAAAAGAGAAAAGTAATGAGTAATATTAAAATATTGAAACAATTAATGCAAAAAGTGACAAAAACGCATAAATTAAAAATTTATTCTGAACCAATCACATATATTAAATTTTTTATACTTATAGTATCGTCAACTTTTTCAGAAATTACCGCCATTGCACGCAGAAAAATGTTTCTTTGACCCTATATCGAAGATAAATTCTATTTGAATCAAAAATATATATTTTTTTTAATTAATAAAATATATTTTTGACCCTATATAGAAGAAAGCAGTTACTTTCTTGCTTTCTTGTTTTCCACGGCAGGGTACATCATTTAATGAACATTTCATTTTTTATCATATTTATCTTCTAATTATTTAGCCAACTAATACGAATATTGTTGACAAGAGATCAGTTTTATATAATATTAAACAAATGTGAGATTAGTGCATAGAAAACAAATTTTTTTATGACTTCAATTATTGTGATTCGATATTTAAGAATTATTTGTAGTCCAAAATATCTGAATAAATAATTTGCATTTTTACAAACAAGTTATATGAAAAAATTCACAAATTAATCTACAACAAGCGTTGGGGTAGTTGAAAAGATCGCAAGCATTACACTTTAAAAAAATATTGAACTAATTCGTTTATAAAAAAAGCAGTTTTGTATTTATGGCATCATCCGTCACGGGATACAACTTTTATGATAGATTGCAGCAATTGCCTTCAAGAAATATTTCTTTCTGTGCAGGAAGAGTTCTCAAAATTAAATAATTTAGAAATTCTAAGCCGAAAAATCAGAGAGTCCATTATTTTTACTGGGAAAAGCTCTTGCATACCTTATTATTTTTAAATTAATTTTTTAAATCTTAAATGTTCAAAATTCAACGTTCGTAAACACAATACAACAATATTAAATCAGGAGGTTTCAATATTCACTGATTCAAAATTTTATTATATAATTGAATTTTTTATTAAATACCGTACAAATTAAAAAATTCCAAAAATAATAATTGATTTTACGTTTGTGGGTTTTAAGTAGTCAAAAGCGCTCAATTGTAAAAATTTCTAAATTTTTAAAACCGAAGCTTCGAAAGTTTCCAAATTTTTGAATAGAATCGTAGTAATTGAAATAATAATAAAATAAATGTTTTAATTGCATTTTGTTATAAGGTATGATTTGAATATCTACAATTCGTAAACTCTTCAATTCAAAGTTGTTCAAGTTGCAAAAGTTTTCATTTAAAATTAGAAAATCAATAAACTTTTAATTATAGACGTTTAAATTTGAAAGTTTTAACTACGTAGGTTATAATTCAATTGCCGAAACACTAAATGGTCTACAAATTCGTAACATTTCCATCTATTACATATTCCACTTAAACTTTATTCAAAATTGTTATTTATGCTTGAAGCCTTAAACAATCATAAACATTGCGAATTGAAAATTTGATTTGACACTCTTTTGATTTGAAGTTCTTCAAGAAGTCAAAACTCTATTTGCAAAATTTCTTTATTTTCAAATAAACGACTAAATATTAGAAGACTCAAAAATGAAAATATCTCAATTAAAGCTTCGAAATTTACAAAAAATATTGCTATAACTTAATTTAAAAAAACCTTTTTCGGCTTCGAAATCTATGTGGATCCTTCTGTACTCGTATGTACTTATTTATGTAATTTGGCAATAAGAAACCGTTATTGGATCAAGTCCTGAAACTTTCTATGATATACGTGGCCCCTATAATATTCGTCAAAGTTCGATTTCAATGGATGTATATTTTTGGTGTTTAGTTTTCTGAGCTACTCAAGGTGAACTATATTAATACATGTATCATTTAAAAAAAGTTCATTTTCTAACAATCAGGTATTTTCGCTTCAACCTAACTAGAAGAAATCTGCCCGCCGCGCGGACACTTTCTCGTTGCGCGCGCGGTTCTTTTCGCTCGCAAGTTTGAACGCGCCTAAGGCGCGCGTCAGCTGGGTCTCGCGCTTCAAGCTCGATAACGTATTTATCTCGCACTGCGCGCTCGGTCTTTGTACTTAGCTCAAATTTATGCACAGACTTTTTAAAATTGAAAGTGAAAGCATCGAAAACTGTAATTTGTTGATTGTGAATTTCCTTTTATTGAAGCTCCTTTGGCTTTAACGAACACATTCTCATCACGTATCTCGTGCTTCGCACTCGATTTTGTCTGAATTGTGAACTTCTCTATTACATTATGTTCTACACTATTGTATTAAATGTATATTATATTTATTTCTGTACCTCGGAGAGATATTGGAAAATAATCTACAATTCTTTTTTAGGATGACCTTAATATTTGCTCCTTATTCTGAACCAATTTGTCTTCTCAGCTACCCTGAATAATGTATCATTTCAACAAATTTATAGTATTACAATTGATAATACGCATTGGTATTGAAACATATGTGTTTTTATTGTCTTGTTTATATAAACAAAAAATCTTCCCGCTTGGCGGGCACATGCTGATCGCGCGCTCGGACATATTTGCCTGATGCTTCAAGCTCGGTGCCTTTAGGTTTTCCCACTTCGTGTGCTTGCTTTTGCGCGCTTCCTGGGCTAATACTCTCTTAGTAAGCTTCATCGTTATGCCCAGATTTTGGTTTCATTATGTCAGTTTTACATAAAAAGAAGAACTAATTTACTTAGGGTTCTATCGACCTTAAGGAGCGCGCTTATGGCGCACGATTTGGTCATCGCGCTTCGAAACGACCATATGTTATGTTCTATGTTCTTCAGATAAAAATGACTAGATTTGTATTTGATTTAAAATAAAATAGGAAATTCCTTTACTTCAGCGTATCTTTCCGTATTTTTTAATAAATCATACAATCAGAAAGATTTTTTCCTACTATCTGAAAAGGGGAGAACAAATTATTTTAGTCGTTTTTGGAACATACATATACTAAATTTTTAAATAATTTTGAAAGCCCACACACGAGATGAAAAATAAATGAAATAAGCAAAGTTTTGATGAAAATATGTCCACTTATCGGGCAGATTTTTTCACTGTAAATGATATTTTTTACGACTAAAACAAAGACTACACATCCTATCAAAAACTGACCAATAACAAATCTGTAGATCTTTTTTGAGTGCACAATTTTCGACGATTCATCTTTTGTCCTATCTTGTATAGGTTAACGCTAAAATTACATTTTCGATTTTTCATTTTTTTTTTAGCAATAAAAATGTGAATTTTAGATTTTTCTAGAAAGTTTGAAAAGTCGTTCTGATATTCTTGTAGGGCATGCAAAAATAAACATTTTTCTTGTCTTGACTTTTTTTGTATCTTACGTTGTTTGGCTGAAAATCTTCATTTTCATTTCTTCTTTTGGATTTTGAAAATGCTGTAACTCTGAAAATTTGTATTCGATCGAAAAAAAATCATGAGAATAATTTGTTTAAATTTTTGAGTACTATGAACAGCCATACATATAATTTCTAAATTTTGAAAAAGGATGGGCTCACAAATGTTCAAAATGCGCTCACGTTTTGAACTTGTATCCAAAATGGCTGGCTAACAAACTTGACCTTTCGTTTAGGACACTAAAAAAGTATACCAACGCCAATCCAATCGGTCAATTCTTTCGGAAGTATCGTGCTCAGACAGACAGCCATACATACTATAACCTTCATTTTGCCGATTATTTTTATTTCATTAATTTGACTTTTATTTTCACTTAATTTTGGACACAGAATGAGTGCATGAATTGCCTGAAGGGCGCCAGATAGTTTTCCTACATTAAAACTATCAAAATGCAAAAGGATATTTAATTTGTCCTGAACTTTAAGTTTCAATTTATTAATAGTTTGCCCGATAACTCCAGCAGGGTGGGCCGGTAGGGAATAAAGCAGAGGGTTAGAATAAAGTTAATTGACACAATGCTATATTCACTTTGAGTATAATTAAATCACCTTCGGATTCGATTTAGTACAATTAATCATTAAAAGATTACAAGGAGTGGGCCTCTACTCCACTCAACAGGAGTGCCTTTCTGGAAACAACGACGATTTATATAGCATGACTCGTAACGCCATTTTCAACACGACAAACGTTCGTTATGTGGAGTGGTCCGAATGAACACTTATCACTCCAGTAATTTAACAGTTAAGACACGGAGTTATGCCGCTCTGGCGGGGTCCATGATGACCCAGAAAAATATTATTCTAAGGGCGACTGAGCCGAAACAAATGACCTGGCCTGAGGTCAGCAACCAACAAATTTCAACGGCGTGTGCCTACCAGTTCGGCACACGACGTTGGAACTAAGAAGTTGAGCAAACCGAACACAGAAGATTAAAGGGACCCACCTGGCAGGAGTCTTACTCCCCTCGAAAGTCCTCTCGTCGGGTATTCCATTTTGTAAAATTTCGTCCTTTTGTTTTAAAAATTCCTTAGTGACCATATAGCAATTTTTGTAAAAAATTTCGTTTACCGAATACCGCGGGCGTATAGATATTATATTTTATGTTCTACATACATATGTTTTTCAATAAAATTTTGTATGCAGATTCCAAATCTGGCCTGTAAATTAATGTATATCTTGACGATTCGTAGAGAAAGGCGATGGAAGTTGCTATTTTAATCCTTCAAGGAAGAATGTGGCGGACCATAACTATAAAAATTAAGCGGATTTCACTAAAAATTGTTTCTCGGGGGTTTTTCGTGTCGTAATTTCAATTCCAAACTTAAAATGTCAAATTCAAAATGACGAATTCTATATGGCGGGTGATAATTTTAAACAAACGTATTTGATTACAAATTGCTACACGGGTGTTTTTCGAAACGTTGATTCGAAAACCGAAGTCGAAATGTTAAAATTTAAAAGGGTGAATCCAATATGGCGGATCACAATTGTAAAAATAAAACCTATTTGACTAAACGTTGCTATACGGTAGTTTTTCGGGCCATTGATTTCAAATTTCATCTAATTCACGAACAGGGATATCTTTTTCTGCATAATTAAAATTTGCTTCAGCTAGTTTATAAATAGTTGCTCTAGATGCATCTTTTATTTGTACAGTCTTTCTTCCAGCATCAACACTTTTTTTTACTTTTCCTAACTGGACACCCCCTCCCCCCTCATAGCATGGGATATCTGCGGGATCTCCCATTTATGTCCCCGCCTAACCCAGGGATATCCCAGGGCTATCCCATTAGATAGTCCATTTACGTTTGTGGTGATATACACCGTAATGTATAAAACGGTGGAATTAAGAAACTCCGAACATTGAGAGTCCCTGCTTGTATTTTCTTACAAGCAGGAAACTCGCCAGTTTGAGTTTCCAATTCCTTCCATCGACCAGCCTAACTTTCTCCATCCTTTTGTTAGCGAGTGACGGAATGCGTGAATAATATCAGGCGAATGTGCCGGTCGCCCAAAGACGCTCGAAGGAAAATTCCACAGGCGAAGCGTCCCGTTAGAATCCCGATCCGTGCAGTGGCTCTACTTGTAATTTCCATTTTATACATCTTAGTCATTTTATATTATTTTTTTTCCTTTTTATATTGCGGACATGTGTATTCGGATGGATATGAATGGACATGTCCAGGTAAAGGTTCTCAGTTTTAATAACCCTTAATTCATTACCACTGCACGATTCGAGGATCTCGGTATTATTATTTTTAATTTTTCTTCTTTCTTTTCGAATTATACTAATGTTATTTCATTAGTTTTATTTAATTTTATTATTATGTTAATATCATTATATCATATTTGATTATTAATATTCTTAACATTATAGTATATTATTGGGACGCATTTAGATGAATTGAGACAGCGCGAATAGAATGCGTGTGAATTCATATGAATGCGTGGTCAAGGTCAATTAGAAAAAAAATAATAAAAAGTGCATGCGTCGAGACTTGAAACAGCGATTTCTCGTGTATCAGTCCAGAGTGCCCGCCACTGAGCTACGAGACAATTTACTAAACATTTACAATAAATTTTATATGCCCCGCACGTTGGTTTTCCTGTCACGGATTAAATGGTATAAATCAACACTTGCTGAAATTCGCCGTGACGCATTGCGGCGAATTCAAGTATGTATTTTACTCTTGCGAATTCAGGCGCATTGACTAATGTTGAAGCGTTTGAGTGCTGACGCATTGAAGTGTATTCACTGACTTTAGACTTTTGCACCGTATTTGTACATGCGGAAAGATAAAAAATTGAAATACCATCTTCACGAATTTACACGCATTGACAAATAGTTCCAATGCGCTATTGTCACAAAACGGGGTTTGCAGGGTGTCTTAGTCTTTTCAATTCAATTCGAATCAATACTTTCTTTTTCTCTGGACAGTAGGGATAAGTAGTCTAATTATATTAATCAACAGAATGTATATATTCAGGTATTAGATAATAAGTTCCAACCAACATTGTCTTAAAGCATCAATCAATTAATAGGATTTCAACATTTGCATGGAATTAATGTCAGTCCATATACTTAGGAATTTTAGGTTTACTTAAAAAAGCAAATGTTAAATAGAATTAACTTTTAGGATAATTTTGACTTTTACATGTACTTAGGAATTTCCGGTTTTCTTAAAAACACAAATGTTAAATAGAATCAACTTTGAGGATAATTTTAATAAACTATGTAATGCAGAAAGGATGGAGAGCGAGCATGAGGCAGAGGCATACACGAAGCTCCAACATAGAATGATGCCATTGGCGCGCGGGCCTCCAAAAATCGCATGGTTGGGCAAACTTGCGAGTCGATATCCTCACTCCGCTCAAACCGCCTTAACCGGATAGTCCTTTTAGCGAGTTGCTCGAGTCGTGAGCCGGAGCCAACTCTGCAAGACGGTATTGTTCCAGGCTTCCGCAAAGGTAGAACTTATGGATTCTAGCTCAAAAGGGTTGAACTCTCGACAAAGGGAACTCCGCCGTCGGATCAAGGCCTCCGTCAAGGAGGGACATACCTTGAGTCTCGCTATCAGAAGGTGGCGAGGAACGCCACCAGCCACCACCAGGAGGTGGTAAACATCAGCAATAGTCGCCACCATGAGGTGGTGAATACGAACGTCTGCTGTCCCACGGAGGGGATGAGCCCGCACCAGAGTCATCAGGAAGAGACTGCTAACGACTGTGTCCGCCCGGCACCACTCGCTAGCGACGCTACGCCGCCCTGCCGGTTTGCCCCTCTGCCGCCCGGAACAGAGAGTCCACAAAAGGAACGAAAGACACGAAAGGGAAATCTAGGCACAGTTCTCTACAGAACGGCGGACGTTGATACCAATGCGTCCGGATCAAGACTGGAGTCTGGTGATCAACTTGAATATTGAACGGGGGATCCTGTTCTATTCACTCGAACCGATCCCGGACTACCACAACCCGTCCACCAGACAGCCGCTTTTCTAGGTTGAGATCCTCCGAGAGAACCCGATAGAAGTAAAAAGGCGGAAAGTACGGGACAAATACCGCCGTATAATCCGGACAACCAAGCTGGGTATTCGCCGCCCACAGACGACTGGGACGTATCCAAACGAGGATTTTTATAAAGCTCTAGAAGGGTACTGACCAGGGGGATTAGTTTGTCCCAGTTATCCGGACGAAGCAGTACCAAAGAAATTGGCTTATCTTGCCAATCTCGAACGACCTGCCATATACCGAGATCCAGCAGAAAAGTCGTTTATTGTCCATTGTTTCCTATACCGTATGACAGGAAGGAAGAAGTAGAAATCGATGTAAGAAGTAAACCCCTGGAAAGTATTTAAGTAGACTCAGGGGAAGAGAATCTCCTTGCCTCCGCCTACCAGCCTCGAGTCTCTCACTTCATCACAGCAGAGAAACTTGCCAAGTAGAGGTAGCTGTAACGGCACACGTACCGCCGTGAATAATTGAATTAAAGAAAACAACGGCCCCTTTCGGAGCCACCAACGATTTTAACGAGGATTGTCTTCTTATTCAAAAAGAAAGAAAGAAGGAACGTATCAGTGGGGTATCCTAAAAATTGAAATACGAGATTTCCTGGAAATTTCTAAACAGGGTATATATTTTTTAAATAAAATTTTTCTTTATGAATGAAGTTTACTTGATCGATTGCATGTTTTAGAAGATTTAAAAACAGTTTTTAAATCGCCAAAATATATTTCCGTATACAAATTTTTAGCCGGGAAAACATTGTGATACCCCCATTTTTGTAAATTGAGGTGACGGATGCAACAACTCGTTAAGCCCTCGAAAACGTGTGAAAGTATTGTCTACTCGGGAAAATCGATTGACGAAAAAAAATTGGTCCAAATGTAAAACAAAATATACCTTCGTATTCGTTTTAATGCGGCCGACAGTTTCCATGGTGTATTCTCAATACGTAAGTGATGACAACTAGCAAGGCACTTTGTTTAAAAATTAATATGTTTATTGCTGTTAAATAACAAATTAATTCCGAACGAAAACCACGTTTCGTCAACTTCGATCAGTGGAATGGACTTCGAAAAAATGTTAGTTGAAATAACGTAGCGCGGAGCTCTGCAGCTGCAGTGCTCTGGTTATCACCCTTTGTGATTTAGTTAAGGCAGCAGCGGCAAACAACAAAAAAACGCTCTAGCAACGATTTTCATTATGCAAAACTAATCTTAGGTGGCCGAACCGAGCCGAGTACTAGACCCTCTGTCAATGAGATACGAATTTCAAGGAAATTATGACTCTCACTTGCAAAGTGAGGTTAGGTTTACTATAGTTCACCATGTATCCCATGGTATGTATAATTTCCACTAATTTCCACTATATTTAATCATTATTTACCCTCATATATTTAATTATAAGCAACCGTATATCTAGCACCATATTGAATTTCGTCTCTCATTGACAGAGGGTCTAGTACTTGGCTCGGTGCTGCCACCTATCATTAGTTTTGTATCACGAACCTAACTGAGAGTATTGATTTAACTCGCTGAAATTTCCACAATTTTCGACCGATTTTTTTCAAATTGTTAGAAAAACTTTCCTAAAGCTTAGTACACAACTTTTTCGCAATAAGTTATTTCAACTAACATTTTTCGGTGACCGTCTCACTGGTCGAAGTTGGCAAAACGTGGTTTTCGTTCGGAAGTAATTTGTTATGGAACAGCAGGCCTTTTGAGAGATAAACCCGGGCCCGGGATGCCAGGGGGGATAGGGAGTGGGAATGACGGGATCCTATATGTAATTTTGATTTCTAACAGTTCCGGTGAATCCGGGCCCCCTCGAAAACTCCGGGCCCGGGGAAAATCTCCCCGTAATCCCCCCCTCCCCTCTCACCTGCTAGACCTGTTCAACAGCAATAAACATATTACTTTTTTAAACAGAGTGCGTTGCTAGTAGTCATCGCTTATGTATTGAGAATATAACATGAAAATTTCAAGCATTTTTATCAACAAACGGCCGAATAATCGCGAAGTAAGTTTTATAAAACATCGATTTTCGGCCAAACCAAGGGCCTGCATACTGACGAAGGGAGTTAACGCTGTCCCGCTGTTTGAGCTGTGTTCGAGAGATCTGATGGTGATAGCCACGGATCTCAAAGGAATAGGAAGGCTAGTTCTGGGATCGACTTACTTTCCGTATGACAGCGATACTAACCCACCAGTGGAGGCTAAGCGGATGATATACTAGTTATCGCGCGCGGCCAGCATCTGGATGCGCTCTTCGGAGTAATGCAGCAAGCACTGATGATAGTGGA
>JAABKJ010013469.1:0-10303 GCA_011634705.1 Andricus grossulariae
TAGTATTTTTACATTAAGCTATTTATGTATTTTTCATTCCTTCAACTTCAACCGGGTTTTTACAGTATTGTTATCAGTTAAAGTTCCAAAGTATTTGAAACGTTTATTAAAACAAGCTAAGACAAATTTTCAAAACTGAAAATAAGATATGGAACATTGGGTTTCTTTGCGCTTTTCATGCCTTGGACTCCATAATTTTGTTTATAGTGATTTATTTTTACATATCAGTAAAAGGCCCTAAGTCATTAAAAATATTTTTCCAAGCTTATCTAAAAAAATTTTAATAAAAAATACAAAATTCAGTGTCTTATTTTCATTTTTGTTAACATCTCATCAGTTTCTGTAATGTTTTTGTCTTATTAGTATGAGGCTTTGAAGTATTTAAAACCATTTTTAAAGCTAGGCAGAGAAAAAATGATTTAAGACTCAATGAAAATGACTATTCTGAATACATTTGTACGCTGAGCTGTATAAATGTTTTTTTTAATACACACATCTGTATTCTATAAATTTGCTGCATTTACATTTTTCATTCTTTGGGCATATCAAAATTGGTTAGCGAATTTTTATCAACAAAAAGTCCTCAATATAACAGAAAAGTCTTTTACGATGTAGCGTATAAATATGAATCTTTGTGAAGACTGTTACATCCTCCCAAAACAATAAAAAATTGACATTTATGAAAATAACTATAAAAATCATAAGAATAATAATTTTCTCAGAAACAACTAAATAAATTTCGTATTTATTCAATAAGTTTTTTCTTTTTAGTTTCAATTTCTATTCCCAAAATTTCCCTTTCTTTATTATGAGGCTTATATTTCATCAGGGTGCTACCAAATCTCAATTTCGAAATTCCCCATCTTTTCCGTGACCCGCCCTGACGAATTATTTATTTTCCCTGACCGTTATAAATTTTTCTATCAGCTATAAAAAAATTCTTACACTTAGAAAATCAATAATGGTAACGCAAAAAAATGTTTATTTATAAATTAATCTTTAGTTTATCGAAAATTCCCTGACACACTTTCATGTTTTTGCCTGATAATCCCTGACCTTAGCTGACTATTTTTGAATTCCCTGAATTTTCAGAATTCTCTAACCTGTAGCAACCCTGAATGATCTCATTAATCTACAATATTTTTTCGTTCTTCGAAGGATTTTTCTAAAAATCTGTGAGTCACAGAATTATATAAGGAAGTGTATACGCGTACCGAAAAAATCCAGCTATACGTACCGAAATTTCGGTACAAATAGCCCCTTTTGCAGCTCCCCCTATTCGTACTGAAAAAAAATCTGAATACTTGTACCGAAATTTCGGCACGGCCATTTTATAAACTTTAACTTTGGTTTATCTAAAATTCCCTAATTATTTCAGGTTTTCCTTATATTCCCTGACTTTCCCTGACCATTTTTAAATTCACTGACTTCTAGAATTTCCTGACCTGTAGCAACCCTGATTTATCATTCTGAATCTATTGAACAATCCCAAGCCATTTGCTCCTTTTTCGTAGAAAATTTGAAGCAAATACGCGGTGATTAAAGAAAAAACAGAGTTTCGATCCTGCTCTGTATGATATACTCTGTATAATATTCATAATACAACGACAAAGAAAATTCACTTCAAAAATAAAAGCCCGCACATTTCCTGTACATTTCCCGCACCAATAAATTTCCCGTACAATTCCCACTATTCACGCTATTTCCACACGCTGGTCAGCAAGCTCTGGAAAATCTTAACAGCTTTTTTTTAATTTGTTACTTTGAACCAAAAAAGTCATTTGTTTCCAATTTGCATCTGTGTTTTTTTCCCAACCTGATACTGGTTAAAAAATTGTAACATTATTTATAATGCTAAAGTTATAAAATGTCGTATTAACTCTGGATTTTAACCTTTGTTACAGTCAATCATAATTTTTTTTAACTACATGTTTTGCATCATTTGCGTCGAGAATATGATAATATACACAAATTAATTCAGAATAGTTTTTTTTTTTTAAGGAACAATAGCATCCCGCTGAAGAGAACGTCTTGATCATATTTTTGGCCGGTAACAAGATGGAAATCCCGATGACGAGTGAATGAATATTTGTTTCTCTAAAGTATATTTAAAAACATTTGTTCACAACTTAAGAATAAAATCAATATATTGTCTACCATTACGGAATTTTCCGTAAGGCTCAAAGACCTTCCGTAAGACCCTTTTTCAGCGCGTTCAGGGCCAACCATTCCGAAAATTCCGTAATACTAGCCCTATCGCTATACTTGACCGGTTAGTTTTACGGAAAATTCCGTCATAATAGTCAGTGCCTTGAAAAAACTCTCTTAAATAAATTCCGATTCCAGTATTCAAATTTATAAAAAGCTAAATAAAGAACTAGAGTTTTCTATATGAAGGTGAGTCATTAAGAAAAAAAAGGAACCGCGACAAAACAATCTGAAGCATACCTGTGGACAACATTGCCCTTCTGCCTTTTGGAGGGGGTATGCAGACATATAAATAATGGCTAAACGAGCGGGAGTTTCAGTTTGCGCTGATAGTAACTTCGAACAACTTCCTGTATGTCTGAAGCTCTCTTTCATCATTTTTAAAAATTAAACAGTGCGTGAGGAATCCTCACGAATTTAATCAAACATGAATGTAGTGGCAGGATTATTTTTGATCGCTCTTGCTACAGCAACTGCCAGAGATTTACGTAAGTCAAGGAAACATGTTTTTGATTTTATTTATCAATGTAAATTTCATCAGTTTTAAGTTGTTATAAAAATTATGCAAATCTTTCAATATTTTAAGAAAACTGTCTCATTTTCACATTTTCGCGACGGAAACAAATCTTTATGATAAGTAATTAACATAATAAGACTAGATTTTGTTTTTATATTACTCATATCCATTGTAGTTTTTTTGTATGTAAAATTGATTCATAAATAGAATATTGCACAATTTAAGAAGTGTAATTTCTATCGATGCAGTTCTTTATTCTCATATTTCAAAATAGAAAATCTAAAGCAGAGGCTTAAGAAAAAACTGCTATTGCTACATAATATCATAATTTATTATACAATCAAAGAGGAATCAAAGCTATAAAAAAATTAATCACTTTTTCATAAATAATTTATTTTCTTCCATGTGAATGTCAGATATGTATGTTAAGTGTACTATTTATGGCTATATGTACTACAGCCTTCTTTTTTATAAATTAATGAATACAGACATCAAATCTCTGTACGTTGAACTATGAAACGCCATTCAATTAATGAATAATATTAATTCAATTATGACACGTTGTTGTGAGCCTTTCCTTGCTTAAATATGCAAAGAGAAGAGAAGGTCTTTGAGCTAAATACTATGCCTGTAGGGCCTACAGTTAAGGAAATATAGATATTATATATATATTTATATATAGATCTAAAAATTTTAATTTTTATATTTTATTTATTTTTTAATATGTAAATAATGCCACTTTCTTGATCTATTTGTGTGCGTAAAAGAAATGAAGATTCGTTAAAAATTCAAGGTTGAATTTTTTCACAATTACATCACTTTTCATTCTTAATACTTTATATGGTACGTTATGTTGACAATGAAATAGATAGCTCAATGAGTCAGGTAGTCATACCCAGGTCATACCTATACTTTCACCTTTTATAGAAAAACATAATTATGATTTAAAATTGCTTCTTGAAGTACGGCTATATGCTTTCATATTGAGTAATTTCTAGATGATACAGAATATAACTCGGTAAAATTAGTTTGAAAATATTTGAGGAAAAATTCTCAATTTTTTTCGGTCTCTAGCTAGGAACTTCAAAACTTGCCGAAGATCTGATCCACAATTCAATGACTGTTTATCACGAGCTGTTGCTGATGCAGTGGCTAAGTTAGCACAAGGTAAGAATATGTATAATTTTTTTTATTAAAGTTATTTTTTTAGTTTCCGTACAAGAGTACTTGATTTTCTTTTAGAGACAAAAGTTGTTTTAGAAAAAATTCGACTGCTGTTATTTTATTGCTACTAAAAATAGCGCGCTAAGCATGCTTATTACACGTTTCTTCTTATATTTGCCTTATTGTCAAATTCAAATATATGCTTGAATTGAAAGTACTATAAAATCTAATTAATTATTATAAATTCAAATAAATATTAAAACACTTACATCGGCATTCATACAATTTGAATTTTAATTCAATTTCTAATTTTAATTATAATTACTTTCATTCAAATATAAGATTTTATTTTAACATAAATTAGAAGCAAAGAAAAAATTAATAATTAGTCAATGTGGGATTTCATATCGTAATAAGATATACTTAGAAGACATTCTGGAATTCTGACACTGGTCCACTTTGAAGATGTTTACAATTGAAAATTCGCTAACTTGTTTAGTTTTGAATGAATATACCTAGTCTACAGTTATTGTAATACTTTGCATTGTTTTAAATAGAACTATCTTCAAAAATTTACACATGAATATCCTTTAATTATTAATGTGAATAATTTCGAACGAACTGTTTATCGTGACGGAATTTTCCGTAAGACTAGCCGCTTTTCCAGCTTGCTCAAGGTTAACGTTACAGAAAATGCCATAATACCAGCCTTAGCGCTAAATCTAACCGCTTAGTTTTACGGGAAATTCCGTAATACTAGTCAGTGGCAAATAAAAATTATGTAGTTTTTATTTTTTTTTAACAGTTTTATTTTGAAGATTTACAATTAAAGACTCTTGAATTTAAAAAATGTATAAATCAAAATTCCAAATTTTTTGATGATTTTGATGATCAAAAGTTAAATTTTCAATTCTAAATCATCTAAATTGTAGACATTTTAAATCTAAATCATGGAAATTACAGTTTTTTTAATTGTTGAACTTAAAACTTGCATAATTTTTAATTGTAAATTTTCAGTATTAAAAACTCTTCAATTTTACGGATGTATATATAAAAATGCTCAAATTTTGATCATTTTGAAGATAAAAGTCAAATTTTTAATTTTCAATCTTTCAAATTGAAGAAATTTCGTTTCTAAATCATCATAATTACAGAATTCTTAATTTCAAATTGTCGGAATTAAACATTCCTGCATTTGAAAGATTTACAATTTAAAATTCTTGAATTTTAAAGATGTACAACTGAAAATTCTTTCAGTTTGAAGATGCACAGACAAAAGTTCTGAAACATTGACGATTTTGGAAACTAAAAGTCAAGTTTTTAATTCTAAATCTTTCAAACTGAAGAAATTTTGAATATAAAACATCAAAATTACAGAACTTTTTATAGTAAAATTAAGAAATTACAACACTTTTAATGGAAAATTGTCAAAAAAAATTGTCAAAAGTCTTTAATTTTAAACATGTATGAATAAAAAATTTACAATCTAGAAAAGATACAATAGAAAACTCTTGAATTTGAAAAACGTATAAATAAAAATTCCAAAATTGTGATGATTTTAAAGATTTAAAGTCAAATTTTCAATTCTAAATCATCTAAAATGTAGAAATTTTGAATCCAAATCATGAAAATTACAGCTTTTTAAATTGTGAAACTTAAAACTTGCATAATTTTTCATTGTAAATTTTCAAAATTGAAACATGTTCAATTTTAAAGACGTATAAATGAAAATTCTTCAATTTGTATCATTTTGAAGATCAAAAGTCAAGTCTCCAATTCTAAATTTTCAAAATTGAAGAAATTTAAAATTTAAATCATAAAAATTACAGAATTCTCAATTGTAAATTGTCAAAATAAAAAATTCCTATTTTTTAATGATTTACCATTTAAAATTCTTGAATTTTGAAGATTTACAATTGAAAACTCTTTAATTTCAAAGATGTACAAATAAAAATTCTGAAATTTTGATGATTTTGGAAATCAAAAGTCAAGTTTTTAATTCTAAATATTTTAAATTGAAGAAATTTCGAATAAAAAGCATCAGACTTACAGAATTTTGAATTGTAACATTTAAAACTTGCAACATTTTTGATTGCAAATTATAAAAATTAAAAACTCTTCAATTTTAAACATGTGTAAATAAAAATTATTAGATTCTCATGATTTTGAAGATCAAAAGTCAAGAGTTTTCAATTGTAAATCTTCCAACTTGACGTAATTTCAAATGTAAATCATCAAAGTTACAGAATTTTTAATTATAAAACTTTAAACCTACATAAATTTTAATTGTATATTTTCAAAATTAAAAACACTTCTATTTTAAATATTTGCAATTTAAAGTTCTACAATATTTAAGATTTACAATTGAAAATTTTTCATTCTCAACGAATTGCGGTTTAAAATTCTTAAATTGTGAGTTTTAAGATCATAACTGAAGAGTTTTCAATTCCGTACCTTCAAACTTGATGAAATTTCAAATGTAAATCATAAAATTCCCAGAATTTTTAATTGTAAAACTTAAAACTTGCATACTTTTTAATTGTATTTTTAAAAAATTTTAAACTTCAATTTTAAACATTTACGATTCAAAGCTCTACAACTTTGAAGAGTCACAATCGAAAATGATTGAATTTTGAAAATGTAAAATTGCAAGTTACTCAATTTTCAAGATTTATATTTTAAAGATATGTAATTTTGATGTTTCTTTTGCAATTGTTCAATTTTGAAGATTGATCATGGAAAATTTTTCAATTTCAACGATTTGTAATTTTAAATTCTTCAATTTTAAATATTTGCAATTAGAGACTCTTCAATATTTAATGTGTACAATAGAAATTCATGGATTTTTTAATGCTTTTTTGGAATAGTTCAATTTTGGTGATTTAAAATTGAAATTTTTTCAATTTTATAGATTTACAATTGCAAATTATTTAATTGTGAATAGTAAAAATAACAGCGTTGATTTATTTTTTGAAAATTCTTATACAAATTCCTATTTTTACGAAGTAACTGTAGCTGTAATTATTAGTTTCATTTTTCAAGGAACTTCCCCACAATACTGCGTCTAATTTTAAATGATCCTAAAGTGCGAATTTGATATTCCAATTCAAACTAGAAAATTTCCATTCAATCGCAAGAACTTCTAGTGTAAACAGAATTTTATACGACGTCAACTGACGTATACTAATAAACTGTCAAACTCGGTGTCAGAAAAAAAATCAAGAGAAAAGCGGCGATAAGTGAATGAATGAATTTAAAGATTATTATATATAATTATGAACTATAATAATTGAACCATTCATTCATTTTATCCACGCTGAAGCTTCTATGTTTCGCTCGTTTTTGTGTGTTTTTCGTCTTGCGACATTTTCGGTCATGTCAATGTGACAGTCAGTGACAGTTTATTAGTATACACGTGAACATGACATCTTATAAAATTGCTGTCAATATAAAGTTGTTCCCCTTGCATGAAAATGCTTTATCATTTTTTTCAAGTTATTAATTTCTCACTTTAGATTAAAATGACTGAATTTTACAAATTGTGACGCACAATTTAAAAATTAATAATTTTTAACGACTTACTAATTTCAAAATCATAATTTAAGAATGTTTCAATTTTTAATCGAACTTTTGAATTGTTTACTTCTTAGTACTTCTGAATCAGCTTCAATTTTGAGGCTTTGAAACAATTTTTTTTTCTAGCTTTAAAACCTTAAATGTATAATTTTTTACTTTTTTCATTGGGGGCTCATTTGTTCTTCTTTTTTGCTGGAAATAAAGCTTAGGTTATTTTTTTCAAATACCTTCATGTTAAACAATCAACATTTCATTATTTATTCATAAATACAAGCATTCAGTAGGTTTTGAGCGGATACTATCTTCATCAAGAATTTATGACTCTTTTCATATCAATTAAGTATTATTAATGACATGAAAAAATGTTTGACATCCGGGAAATGACGAATAATTTGTTTTTGTTTTTAGAGGCCACCATGAAATATTTTAGATTTATATTGAGAATTTGATTTAAAAAAACTGCGCAATAATTTATAATTGATAGCCTTAATGATTCAATCATTTTAAATTGAAATCCTCCCGAATCGATCAAAGTTTAAAATTAAAATATTAAATATCTCAGGAAAATTTTACTATTAAATATTTTTTAATTGCAAAATTTTATATTGAAATCCTTGATGGTCATATTTAAATTTAACAATTTTAAATTTAAATATTCTAAACTATTTTCTTTCAATTTTAAAAGTAAAAAATTGTCAGGGTTTTTAAATTCTTCGAAATCATAGAATATCAAATTTAAAGACTGTCATAATAGTAATTAAATAATTTTGAATTAAATATTAAAAATGCCGGGCCAATTTCACTCTTAAATCTTTAAAAGATGTAACATTTGTTATTGAAAGCGTTGATAATCAGTTTTATATGTAATAATTTTAGATTTAAATATTCTAAATTGTTTAGTTTTATTTTTAAACGTACAAAATTGTCTGTTTTTTTAATTTCTTCGAAATCGTAGAATATTAAATTGAAAGACTTGGTAGTAATTAAATAATTTCAAATTAAATACCTCCAGAAATAATTCAAAACAATGCAAAATTGAGACAATAATTTTTCAAATTCAAGCCATAAAAATAAAAAGATTTTAGAACCAGGCATTGAAAACTAATTGTTTTTTTATTTGAAAATGTTCAGAAACATTGAACATATCAAATTCAACTTTAAAAACAATAATTTGGAATTGAAAAGCTTTGAATTGTACAATTTCGAACATTAGAATCATATATAGCAATCTTGTTTGATATTCTTTTTATTTAATTTTTAATCTTCAATGTAATATTTTTAACTTTTCCGACATTTAGTTGAACATTAAAAAAAAATGAATCATTTGAAATCGACAAATAATTGATTGGATGATTTGAAAAATGAATCCAATAATTCTAAATTAAGTGTTAAAAATTTTGTCATTTCAAATTAAATTAGTTAATAATTAAGCTATCTAAAATTAAAACTTCAGTAATTGAATAATTTTTTTGATTTTTAATGGTTACAATTTTAGAGTTCTGAGTTTTCATGCTGAATTTTCAATTTTTGCCATTCATAGGTGTTCAATTTGTAATTAAAATTGAAATACTTGAATTTTGAAAAGTATACCTGACATTTTGAAACCTTTTACTTTTTAAACGATTGAAATGTACTTGCAATAATTAAAATTTTAAAGGATTTGGTCATAAAAAAGCGTTAATATTACAATTGTTGGAAATTAACAATGTTTTCAGTTTTAAATCACGTTCGAACTTGTTTCATTTCCGACGTTCCGAAGTACAAACATTTTCACTTTAAAAATATTTACGTTTAAGATTACGTAATTTTTAGCGTTGTTTAGAATAATTCAATTTTAAAGGTTTATAATTGAAAATTATTTCATCTTGAATAATGAAAATCACGATGAATTTATATTCTGTACCTAGAAAAATTAGTCTAGTCAATTTTAATATTAAATTATAATTTTTTACGTAATGACAGTGCAAAATTCTAGAATTTCAGAAGCTTTGACTTTGAAACATTCAATTTAGTTTTCAGTTTTAAATTGTCAAATTTTAATCGCTTCGCATTGAAGAATATTTAAATTCAAATGCTTTAAATTTTGAATTATTTAATTTTAAACGGTTTTAATCCGAAATAATACAATTTCAAATTCTTTGAATTTAAAATGATCCAATTTTTTCATTGTGATCTGAAACTATTCAATTTTGGACGATTTGAAATTTTCCTATTTTCAACATTTTAATCTGAAATCATAAAATTTCGAGCTTCATAAATTCAAAATAAAATTGTTTAATTTCAAAAGCTTTGAATTATAAATGAAATAAAATTTCAGCTCGTTTGTAATGAAATTGGCAAAGTTTCAAAATTTTGTTCTAAAATTTTTCAATTTCATATTATTGAATTTTAAATGTTTTTATTTAAAAATGCCACAAGTTCAATTCCTTTTCATTTCGTTCGAAATATTTTATTTTTTTCAAACTCTTACGTAACCTAGAATAGTTTGATTTGGAACGTTTACAATTCAAAATTGTTCAATTTTTTTTAAATTTCAAATTCTTTTTATTTGAAATTATTCATTAATTATAAGATGTTATAGGGGTGTCAATCAGTGTGAATAAATATTAAAGATGTTGAATTTAACTTTCCTTATTACAAAAAAAAGACCAAATAATAAAAATTTAAATTTAACATTTGAATATTATTAATTATTGTCTCAAAAAAATGTATAAATCTTTGTATTAAAATTTCTTTGAATAATGGATTTTTAAACTGTTTATATTTTTTTATTATTATTATTATATCATTAAGCCGTTTCCCTTTCGGGGTAGGCGTGAATTGCTCGGTGGTAAAGTA
>JAABKJ010013470.1:0-10303 GCA_011634705.1 Andricus grossulariae
ATTCAGAAATATTAGAAATTTTGATAAGTTTGAAAAGTTTGAATATATTATAAATTTTCGAAAAATTTTGCAAATTTCAGAAATTTTGTTAAATTTCAAAATTTTGAAAATGTTAGAAATTTTGAAAATGTTAGAAATTTTGAAAATTTTAGAAATGTTATATATTTTAAAAATTTTGGTAATTTTATAAACTTTAAAAATTTGATAAGTTTTAAAAATTTTAGAAACTTTCAACGGTTTGAAATTTTGATCATTTGATCGATTTTAATGATTTTCGAAAATTTGAGATATTTCAGACATTTTGGAAATTTCAGAATTCTGACAATATCAGAAATTAAAAAAATTTTGAAGATTTTAAAAATTTTCAAAATTTTAGAAATTTAAAAAATAGGAGACGATTCTATAATTTTAGAAATGTTGGTAATATTGCAAATCTGGAACATTTTAGAAATTTAAAAAATTTGGGCACATTCTAGAAATTTTGATAATTTTAGAAATTTAGATAACGTTAGAACTTCAAAAATTTTGAACATTAATTTCAGAAATTGTCTTGATTTTCAAAATTTTAAACATTTCTCAAAGCTCAGAAATATTAGAAATTTTGATAAGTTTGAGATTTTACAAGTTTGAGAAAATTTCAGAAATTTTTGTAAATTTTGAAAATGTTAGAAATTTTGAGAATTTTTGAAAAATTTTAAAAGTTTGGAAATTTTGAAAATTTTAGACATTTTAAAAATTTTAGAAATTTTGAAAATTTTAGAACTTCAAAAATTTGAGACGATTCTATAATTTTAGAAATGTTGACAATATCGTAAATCTGGAACATTTTAGAAATTTCAAAAATTGTGATGATTTAGAAAATTTGAGCACATTCTAGAAATTTTGATAATTTTACAACTAATTTTAGAAAATTTCACAAATTTTAGAAAATTTGGGAAATTTTTGAAAATTGAACATGTTATAAAATTCAGAAATTTTGATAATTTTTACATTTTCAGAAATTTTGAACATTTTAGAAATTTTGAACATCTTTGAAATTTTGAAATTTTTGAAAACATGGGGAAATTTGGATATTCCAAAACTTTTTAAATTTTGTGCAAAATTTCGGTACCACTGTGTTCGCGGTGACACATCATATTATATTCAAGGACACGGCTGACCAAAGAAGGTCACTACCACTTGAGAAGGCGCCGCACGCGAGTATGGTGCTAATGACTTTTTTATTCGATAACTCACACAATTTTATCTTCAAAACTTCAAAAGTGAGCTTCCGAAAGCATCCTAACGACATCCAAACGGAGCCATTAAACAAAAGTTGGATATTTAATTCTTGGTATGCTAACTTCACGGACATAATTTTCCCCATCAAATCTTGAGGAAGATTCACCACTTATTGTTCAATATTCCACACGAATGTTTGGTGTATTTTCCCTACCAAACTTTGGGGAAAATTCCAAAAACGTTTGAAAATTAGCGTCAACACAACTTTGGGGAAAATTCCCCAAGAAATTTTTTACAGTCACAAATAAATTCGTCGATTGGTCTAAAATAGAAAAGAGTATATCGGAATATGATCCTCGAGAAGATCTATTGGTAGGCAATTTATAACCAATTTTTTGTTATGAGCAACAGGATTCTCAGTTTTCCATATTTATCATGACATTTGCATACAGCGAATTCTGAGAAACCTTGCGGCAAAATAGGAGTTCCGGACGACCTAGAGGAAGAAGAAAGGACTCCCACGTTAGTAACGAGATCGTTGCCAAGAAGATGTCTCTCCGTCGAGGGTGCCACGAATAATGGATCCGGAATGAACCAAACAGCAAGACCTGCTTCAGTTTTCCTCGAGATGGATAATTCCAGAAGGTTTCCAACTTCCACAAAATCTAGACGTTCCCGCAACTACTACATAAGTATGAATCTTTCCATAATTCAGCGAAAAATTTCGATTCTAGGAATATGTTTCAATGCCAACTCGCATCTACGATAAGTCGCAAGACATGAGAATGACAATTGGATAAGGGCCAATTTTTTTGGCCTTTGCATTACCTTCTAAATCCGAATTAGTAAAAATTTCACTAATGCAATTAGTAGCATTGTATCTGACTGTTAAATTAGTAATTTTATCAGTTTCTACTAAATGAAATGGTAACATTTATGTTACTAAATGAATTTGTGAGGGTATTTTACTAATCTGTTTAGTAGGGCCCACTTACTACTTCAATGAGTAGCAATGAATGTATGTAAACATAATTTAATAATTTTTTAAATACTTTCTGCTGGTTTTAATTGAGAAACATTTAATGTTTTCATAATTTATATTCCAGCAGGGTGTCTACCGTTTTTTTAAAATAAAATTCAAGGACTTTTCCAGGTTTTCCAGGAAAAAAGGTTAATTTTTCCAGGTAGAACTAAAAAAAAGTTTCATATGCGAAATTTCTTTTACAGCCCCAAACTCTGATTTTATGTTTAAGTATCCAAATATCCCAATCAGTCCAATCCAATAATTTTTTTCTGTTGATATAATCAAAGTGAGTTGAATTCCGCGTGTAATGAACTTTTTTTTAATAGAATTGATTGCAATTGAGTTATCGAATTTTTAGGTAATTGACGTTTAGTTTTCAATGAAATAATTGAATTTTTAACCAAAATTAATTTTTTATTACCAGAAAAGACGAATTTTCAATTAAACTCTTGAATTTTTAAATAAAAAAGATAAACTTCAATTTTTAACTAAAATTATGGAATATTCAACCGGATTGCTTAAATTATCATTAAAAAAAATTAATTTGTACTCAAATTTGTATTCAAAAAAAAGAGTAAATTTTTAACAAAGGAGTTTAATTTTCCATCAAGTGATTGAATTTTCAACCAAAATCATTGATTTTCTACCAAGAAAGACGAATTTTTAACGAAACACTTGAATTTTTGAATAAAAAAGATAAATTTTCAACCAACTAGGTAAACTTTTAAATAAAAAAATTTGTTAAACCAATAATGCAGTAGTTAAATCTCTAGCTTAAAAAATTAATTCTACAACAAAACAAACAAATTTTCATCAAAGTAGTTACATTTTTAACCAAAGTGATGAATTTTAAAATAAAATGGTGGAACTTCAACTGAAATAGTTGAATTTTCAACTGCGGAAGAGATAAATAAATTTTTAACTAAAACGTGGAATATTCAACTGGATTGCTCAAATTATCAGTTAAAAAAATTATTCTGTAACCAAACAAGAAAAAAACTAATTTTCAACAAAGTACTTAAATTTTTTGTAAAGAAAAAGAAATCATAATTTCAACAAAATAAGTAAATTTACAATCGAAGAGATTATTTTTTAATTAAAATGAAGAATCTTAAAAAATGAATTTTTAACAAAGGAGTTTAATTTTCAATCAAGTAATTTAATTTTCAACCAGAATCATTAATTTTCTACCAAAAGAGACGAATTTTCAACATAGGACATGAATTTTTAACCAATTACCAAATAAAAAAAGATAAATTTTCGACCAAATAGATGAATTTCAAAATAAAAAAGACAGTTTTCAACCAGAAATGGAAAAGTAAAATTTATAGTTTGAAAAATTAATTTTAAACAAATGGTTTTTCTTTAAGAGAATAAAAATTCTAGGACAATGAGCAAAATTCACGGACTTTTCCAGGTTTTTTCCAGGTAGAGAAAAATTCAAGGATTTTCCCAGGTTTTCAAGAATTTCTAGGACGCTAGACACCCTGGTTAAATCTCACCTACAAAATGGATCCTTTTGGATTAAAAATTGATGTTTATTGGTTGAAAATTAACTTTTTGATTAAAAATTCACATTTTCGGGTTGAAAATTCAACTGGCTTGTAGAAAATTCCAATTAAAAAAAAACTCATCTCTTTAGTTGAAAATAAACTGTTTTGTTGAAAATTCATTTTTTTAAATAAATTATTTTAATTTAAATTCCAAGCATTCCATTTTTGGAAGAAAAGTTATCCTTTTTTTTTGCAAATTCAATTACATAATTGGTCGAAAATTGGCCCTTTTTGTTATATTCAACTCTTTTTGATAAAAAACTTTCGTTTTTTTTATAGCAACACCCACTAATACATTTTCCGTTGGTAATTGATTTTTTTGGTTGAATATTTAACTATTCCATTTTTGATTCAAAATTTCTCCCTTTTACTTGAAAATTCTACTACTTGGTTGAATTTTCAAGTAGAAATTTCATCTTTTTTGATTAAAAATGCAACACTTTAGTTAAAAATTAATCCATTTTGTATGAAGATTCAACTATTTTATTGATCATTAATCCTTTTAAATTAATTCAATTTTTTTATGATAAAATTAATATTTTGTTGTTGTTAAAATATCAATTAATATTGAACTATTATTTAATATCTACTTCCTTAAAAAATCTTCCTTTTTAGTAGAAAATTAATCTTCTTGATAGAAAATTCACCTATTTGTTCAAAAATTAATATGTTTTGGTTGAAGATTCAACTATTTTATTGAAAATTTATCTTTTTTAGATGAAATCATTTTTTTTTTTATTAAAAAATACATCTTTTTTAGTTGGAATATCAATTAATATTTAAATAATATTTTCTAAATGTTAATATCCATTTCGTTAAAAATTAGTTTTTTTTTGTGTAAACATCTTAGACTTCTTAGGAAGAATCTTAGGAAAATAATATTTATATAAATTTCAAAACAAATAAACTTTAAAAATAGTTATTCGAAATTTTTATTTTGTATTAAAAATTATTTTCCCCTTTAAATATACTATTCATATTATTATTTATTATTATTATTTATTATTATTTATGATTAGTATTCATTTTTGAAATTCAAACTGTGATCTATACTTAACATTTTGAATTAAAATTAAATTAAAAATCATAAAAGAAAGTTATACCGTTTTTTTGTTATGAATCTCATAATAGAAATGAGTACGCAAATTGTGGAAGTTGAAACGCAAACGTCCACCTACGCATACATTGTACTTCTCTGATTACAGTATTATTTTCTAATGTGCACCAGTCTTCGCGGTCTTTGCTCTCCATTCACCGCTCGGACCACAGTCGCCATCTGTGTTAAAAATCATAAACCAGAGTCTGCAAACTTAGTCGGCAACACAGGAATCTACGACTTATCGCAAATAATGCCGGTAAATAAGGAACCTTCAATTTCAAATTTAATTTTTTTCCCCGGTATTTTATCTGATTTTACATTTTTACCTTAAGTTTATTCCAAAGAATAGAAAGTAATTTTTTTACTTATTAAAAATTCCTTCGGACAGTATTAGCCATGTACAAAATTTGTTCGGTTTGTTGTAAACAAATTAGTGAACATAAGTTATAGTCACTATTTGCGACAATGATGTACTTTTGACCACATTTTTTAAAGATAAATGAAAGTTAAATAATGTTTAATTGAAATTAGAGGAAACTAAATATGAATTATTAATTATTTATAACAATTTAGTAAACAAATTCCTGATCAGGCCATTTTCCAATAGAAATATTTCGCTTTTTCTAGTAGAATAGAGTATTGTTAACAATGGTCCTCCACTGTATTCAGGTGGTATTAGGCAACAATTATGCATTATTTAAACAAATTTAATCAACAAATGCATCATTCGGTCAGTTTTCAGGACATAAATTTCGTTTCTTGATCAGAATCAACTAATACACCTTTTACTGATGGTAATTAACTATAGATATGATGCTTTTCAATAACAATAATTCATTATTTAAACAAATTAATTGAACGAATACATAATTCTTCCATTTTTCAGTAGATAAGTTTCGTTACTTTAGCATAATCAACTACGAGTCTCTCCCCAATCTTCTGCTACGGATTTTGTGCTATTCAATAACAATTGTTTAATATCTAAACAAATTTAATAAACAAATGCATCTTATTGTAATCCTCCTTAATCGCAAAAAGAAAGTGTTTAGGGACTTAAAAAAAGGCCCACTGAAAAACAAATTTCAGCTGATTATCCTGAAAAAAAAATTTACCTGAAAATTGGTCAAAAGGTGAATTTGTTTATAAAGCTTATTTGAATAAAGAATTATTTTTATTGAAAAGCACAATATCTATACATAAATGACCACCAGGTAAAGACGTAGAGTTGATTCTGATAAAGAAAAGAAACTTATCTAATGCAATCAGGCCGAATGATGCATTTGTTTATTAAATTTATTTAAATAATACAGAATTGATGTCTAATAGCACACTATTACATCGTAAGACCATTGTTAACATACCAGCACTTGATTCTATCAGAAAAGACAAAATATTTCGATTGGAAAATGGCCTAATTAGGAATTTGTTTATTAAATTGTTATAAATAATTGATCATTCACGTTGAGCTTCTTCCAATTTTAAATAAAACTTCTTTTTGTTGCATTTTCTTTAAAAAATGTAGGGTAAAAGTACTTCATTGTTGCAAATAGAGAAGGTATAATTTTTGTTCACTAATTTCTTTGCAACCGAAAAAAATTGGTACACGGCTAATAGATAAATCAAACTTTTTTTCATTTAGTTTGATAAGTAAAAGTTGTTGTTTAAACTTTTCTGAAATGTCGAAACTTATAATAATGCACATTTTCATAGATTTTTATTTTTAAAAAAAGCTTACAAATCGAATAGTAATTGAAAATTTAAAATAAATATTATAGATTTAATTTTGCTCTTAAATGTGTTTTTTCAACAATTCTAAAGGAACCAAGGGGTTTTTAAAACTTACCTTGCGTCGCCACCTCTGCGGCGCAAAAGGGGAAAAAAGTATTAGATTTCTTCAACTGGTCACTATGATAATGACATAATAACATTTTCATTTTTTTCATTTTCATTCTCGTTCTCATTTTTTTGAAACCAAGGGTTGCATTTTCAAAAAAGAAAAATAATAAATTTTTTATATGATTCTTAATATAAATTTCAGATTATGTTTTGTTAAAAAAACAAATTTTTATTATATATGTAAAAAGAAAATTAATTCCAATTTCTTTCCTGATTTTAAATAATTTAAAAAGATCAAATTCCTGATTTTCGAAGTGCCTAATTCATAAAAGAGTGAAGCCATGAACTGTTTCCGATAGACCTCTCTGAATATTTATTCAGTAACAAAATGTAAATCTCAAGCACCATCGCATTGAGAATAACAATTTTCAGTGGTTTTTTAACCGCTAGCAAGAAACTAATTGATGCTTCAAGTAATGAGTGACGTGACTAAATCAACGTTCAACTTCTTGAACTTCGACTTTTGAATTGAAATAAAAGTGATTAGTAACGTCAACATAATAATTAAAAAAAAATTACTTATATTCTGGTAGATAAATATAAAACAGGAAAGGTTCAGCAGAGTATCAATTTACAAATGTCATTGATTTTTGTTTGAGAATAGAAATTAAAAAATTGCGATTTATCGCGGTATTTGCAAGATTTGGAAATTGCTGATTAAGCGAATGGAGTCATCAAACTGATAAGGAATAATGCAGGTAATGCTTTTCATTATCATTAAACCGAATCTTAATTCTTTTTCTGGAATTTTAATTTTGTAATGTTAAAGAACTAGAAGAGAAATTATAATTAATGTTAAAAAACCAAAACATAATATTTTCTTTCAATGTAGAAATTAAATTTCAAATTATTCCTTATTAGAAGCACCAAATAGTTGAATTTTCAACCTACAAACATGAAAGTTTAAACGATAGACACGAATTTTTAATAAAAGTTGAATTTTAAATAAAGAAAGCAAAAAAAATATGAATTTTCAACAAAATAGTTAATTTTCAACAGAATAGTCGAATTTTCAAACCATTAAAATGCATTTTCTTCCAAAATAGATCAATTTCTAACAAAAAAGTTCATTTAAAAAAAAAAGTTGAATTTTCAACCAAACTTTTTTTTTTAAACTTCTAACCAAAAACACGAATTTTCTACAAAACAGTTGATTTTTTAACCTAAAAATATGAATTTTCAGCAAAATAGTACATTTTTAACAGAATAGTTACATTTGCAACAAAATAGTTGAATGTTCAAACCAACAAAATGCATTTTCTACCAAAGGAGATGAATTTTCAATAAAAGAACTCAATTTTCAAGTTAAAAAGTCGAATTTTTAACCAAAAAAGTTCATTTTGAAAAAAAGTTGAATTTTCAATCAAACTGTTCAAATTTCTAATCAAAAAGATAAATTTTCTACAAAACAGTTAAGTTACCATAAAAAAATATGAATTTTCAACAAAAATTCTGAATTTTCAGAAAAATAGTTGAATCCTTAATCAAACAGGTTAATTTTGAACGAAACAGCTACATTTTTTACTAAAATATTTAAATTTTAACCCCAAAAAAAATAATTTTCTACCAAGAAGATTAATTTACTGCTAAAAAAGACAAATTTTCAATAAAACACATGAATTTTTTAATCAAAAGTGGAATAGTTAAATAGTCAGTTTAACGAGGAAGTTGAATTTTCAACCAATAAAGATTAGTTCTGAAAAAAATCTAATAGTTGATCATTCAAAAAGAAAATTTCAATTTTAAATGAAAAATAATTTAATTCAACTTAAAAAGACGAATGATCAATAAAATAGTCAAATCAACTACCAAAAAAAAAATTCATTTTCAACTAAACCGTTGCATTTTTAACCAAAAGAGATGAATTTTCAAAGTAAAAAGACAAATTTGCAACTAAAAATGATGATCTTCAAGAAAGAGATGAATTTTCATTCCAAAAGGACGAATTTTCTGTCCAGTAAGACGAATGTTCAACAAAACAGTTGAATTTTCGACCAACAAAGACGACTTTTTAACCAAATAATTTAATTTTCCAGAATTTAATTTAATTCTCAACCAAAAGAAACAAATTTTGAACCAAAATGATAATAGTTGACTTTTCAATTAAAAAGAATTAACTTTCAACTAAAAAAGATGACTTTTCAATAAAAATAGTCGAATTTTCAACAAAATAATTAAATTTTCAACCAAATATCAGAATTCTTAATCAAAAGACGTGAATTCTAAACCAAAAGTATAATAGTAGACTTTTCAATTTAAAAGCATTAACTTTCAACCAAAAATAGTTGGATTTTCTTATTGGGTTCTATTTATTCAGTTTGCATTTAAGCAACAAGTAAAAAAAAGGAAGGAAAAGAAAAATTGCCTAAAAAAGGGGAAAAGAGGGGAATAGGAGAAAAAATATGAAGTCTGAAGCCTTCTTTTGAAATGTAAATGTAAAACAATTCAAATTTCTGAAGGTAATTCATGATTCTCTTTCATGAAAATATAAAGAACTTAAGAGAAAACAGATAAAAAAACGTTAAAGTCCCAAAAAGGAAAATCTTCATAGAGAAATTGATGAATATTGCCTAGCCTTGAAGTAAATAAGAAAAGAAAGTGAGGTTTAAAAAATGTAAAACGATGAACGTATCACCGGATATGGCGAGATAAGAATATCAATGGAAAGAACTCATGACAACGGTGACTAAAATCCGAGAATTTTTCAATAAAATACATGAATTTTAAATAAAAAATTAAAAGTTAATATTTAACCAAATAGTTGAATTTTTTACCAAATGAATTTATAAACCTAAAAGACAAAGTTTCAATAAAATAGGTGAATTTTCAAACAGAAAATTACTTTTTCTCGAAATTGTTAAATTTTTTGCAACGCAGATTAATTTTTAATAAAATAAAGGAATTTTGAAATGAATGATTGAATTTTCAACTAAGAAAATGTATTTTTTACCCAAAAAGACGAATTTTCAACATAATACATGAATCTTCAATCAAGCAGTTGAGTTCTCAATTAAGAGATCTCTTTTCAGCCAAATAGTTGAATTTTCTACCAAAAAAGGAATTGTTAAATTTTTAATTAATAAAAGTAATTTTTCTATCAACTAAATAAATAAATTTTCAACAAAATAGTCAAACGTATAACTAAAATGATGCACCTCTGACCAAAAAATAAATTGTTAACAAAGTAGTTCAACTTTCTATCAAGTGGTCGAATTTTCAACCAAGAATATTCATTTTGTACCAAAAAAGATCAATTTTGAACAAAATACGTGAATTCTAAACCAAATAGTTGAACTTTCGACTAAAAAAGGTAAATTTACAATCAAAAATGGAATAGTTAAATTTTCAAGCAAGAAGATTAAATTTAAAAAAAAGACGACATTTTAACAAATACATAAATTTTCAACCAAATAGTTAAATTTGTAATAAAATAGTTCAGTTTTCAACTAAAAAGATGTATGTTCAAACAAGAATCTTAATTTTCTACAAAAAATTAAATTTAAACAAAGT